>JAGYYJ010002541.1:0-108180 GCA_019671005.1 Hibiscus mutabilis | reverse complement strand
AAGCAACGTTAGAAAGGCGATTTAAAAAATATTTGTATGTTGAACTCAATAAATGGTTTCAGTGGACAAACGGATGATGTTTATCCTAAGAGACTCGAGTTCAATCGTAATTTTTGTAAGGAGTGTGCATTATCAAAGGGTTAAGAGTAGATATGAACATAAATACCACCTTGGGCAGTTAATTGGTGTGTTATTGGTTGTCGAGGGCGCTTTTGTTCGGATCAAAATTGATTAAGCATTTAAAGGCTCGTCGTGGATTAGAGTCGTCATCTGATCTTAGGGATAGAGCTAAGATCAAACGTTGGGAGGGGCAATACTATATTAAACATTTAAATCTAAAACATGGGAGTGGTAAATACCTTATTTGACTAGTATTTAAACTTATAAGGACCTCAAATGCTATTATACCAAAGTATTTAAACCTATACATAGTTCAGTCCCTGCCTACTTTGCATCATAAATTGAAGTATAATTACTTTCCATGCAAGCTTCAAATTAGGTTAAAATCATCAACTGTATGATTTTCTTTTCGTCGTAGTAAAAACCTTTATTCCTTTGTCCGTGAATTTTCTCTTATTGGTTTTTCTACATAAATCTTTGTGTGTTTGTTTTGTTGCTTTTGCGGTTATTTGTCATTTTGGAAATATCGTCTTGATATTTATAACAATGTGTGCAACTAAAATATAAGTTTTAGGGTAAACAATACAATATATCACTAAACTTAAGTTTAATATCAATTGTACCATTGAATTAAAAATTATTATTATTTTAACATGAAATGAAAATATAATTATATAAATAAATATAAATTTAGGGAATATAGTTTAGCATCTATATCGATTATGCCACTTAACCCTATATGAAATGAGAAACAGGAAAAGTGAAAATAAAACAAATATTGAGCGTGCTTGGTAGGAAAAAAGCAGAGGGAAAGAAAAAGAGACGTGAGATTATTTTCCATCATCACTTGTAGAAATAAATCACTCCAATTTAGGGAAAAAAAAGTTGAGAAAAAACTAAGAGATTAGTTTAAAAAGGATGGAAAATAAATTAAAAGAGTAGAAAAGTGGAAAGATGATAAATTATTTTTTTTATATTTTCATTGGTGTGTTTAATAGAAATGATGAAAAATAAAAAAAAGATTTTATTTCCATTCATTGTTTAGTATAATTGAAAATTGAAAGGAAAAAACTTAAAATTTAAAATGTTCCTATTTTGAACTAAATCGCATCTCTTACATTTTCCCGTTATTTTCTTTTAATTTTGGGATTATTTGCTTTTACACATGAGCATAAAAAATGTTCTTATAATTTTCTTTCCTCTCAAGCACACTCAATGTAATACTCCAAAGTTTGGTTAGTGACTGAAATAATAAGATTGAAAGTTTGATGTGCAAAGTGAAGTGACCAAAATGAATAAAATGAAAGTTTGGTGGTTAAAATAAAATTTTAGTGGCATGTATAAATAAGATAAATTTGTCTTTTTGGTTCAGAGTCTGTTATTTATTAAACAAATAATTTATTTTTTGAAAAATAAAGGAACTCCGATTTTGTGTACAAGTCAATATAAATATTTTTAAATGTTTGAATTTTATTGTTTGCACTGTATTTATTTTGTGACATTTTTTACTCGACTCTGACAACGGAATGATAAGGGCGTTACACTCAAGATTTATTTACTTTCCATCTTTCATTATTTCCTTGCACTTTTCCAACCAAGCAAAGCTTTTAAGGTTCAGTTTGATTCTAAAATATATTTTTATTTTTTATTTTTAGAAAATAATTTTCATTTCAAGTTTTTTAAAAATTGAAATCAAGGTTGATTAATAAAAATAAAATTTTGTTTTTAAAAATAAAAAAATGAAAATGTGTTTGGTATCTTATTTTTTAAATAAAAATAAAATTTTATTAAATAAATAATTTAAACATAGCTATTGGAAAATGTTATTATAACAACAATAATAAATAAAATATGATTTTTGTATATATTTTCAATTATTGTTTTCTTTTTTTTTTTTACTTTTTTAACATTTTCAACGAATGTATGTTTTTTTTTATATATTTTCAATTCTTCACTTAATTTTGTTTTTATTTTTTAAAAATAATTTTATAATTTTACAACCAAACACAAACACACCAATAATCTTTTTTTTTTCATCTTTTCACTTTTATATCCTTAGTCCCCCCCCCCCCAATAAAGCTAAAGAGTCATAAAAATGAGTAGAGAAAGTTTATAAGTTTTGACAAAAAATTTCTCCCCCTCTCAAAGTTTTGGAAATTAATAATTTCATGTTTAAATAGCAAATACCATTGGAATCGATGATTGATTTTAATGACATTTTAAAATGCATTATTTTAAGCTATTATTATTATTATTTCGTCGAAATAAAAAATATTTTTATAATTTAAAAAATATTAATAAAACGATACCTCTCAACAAAATTTCTCATTCAAACTTCAAATTAAATATAATTTATTAAGAGTATTTAAATAAACTTTATTTATATTGAGTAAACCCTAGCGGGGCTCTCCTCACCATAATTAAACTTTTTTCTCTTTAGTTTTTAATTTATCGACCGTGGCGTTTGTTTTAGTGTTGGTTGCCACCGTCGGTAGTTTTTTTTCCTTATTTTTATATCAAGTTTATGTTTTTTTTTATATTTCAATATTCTTCTAATTTTTCTCTGTCTTGTGGTACGCTTCTGCCTTATGGCACGTTATCGTCTATCGTTACGGTAGATTTACGTTCGTGGATACATTTTCATGACGTTCAACTCTGATTTGTGGGTTGTCGGTGGCCTTCTGTAGTTTGATCATTTTTATGGTTCGTTTGCCGATGCAGTCAGATCCGTTTTACAAAGTAGCCTCCAAGATTGTTGGTTTTGTTCACTACTCCTACTTCAATCCTGAAACGTGTAGATAGGTAGAGACAAGAAGTCTTGCTCTCTGCTTCTATTTGTTCAGTATTTCATCTTTATCATTGTTTTACAGTACACTTGAAGTATTTTGCTGGCTTAATATTTCGTATTTTAGTTTTTTTTTAATTTAAATTTAGTGTTTTTATTTTTTCTGCTATAATTTTATTATTTTTGAACAGTTTTTCTATTTTGTTTTTTTAATGAAATTTAGCCAAAATATTGTTAAAAAAACTGTATTTTGTTAGCTTTTAAATCGTTCAGCTGAAACAATTTAATCTAAAATTTAATCATTAATGATCCATTTATTCATTTAACCGTTCAGGATTTAAATATTTGCCCGAAAATACCAGATCTATAATGTGTTAATTAAATTCTCCTAATGAATTACGACGTGTCAAACGACAATTGGTTCGTGACCCTCCTAAACGAACACCCCTGTCGTTCAAGATAATCTCCCAAAATATCAGGACTGAAAGTTTGGAACCAAAAATTTATAGTTCCCGCCCGCTGTCTAAATTCCATAAAATCAAACTCTTCCTCAAAAAAACAATTTTTTATTTAATTTTACTACTTCCTCCACTACGCTTTGTTCCCACACTTCAACTTTCCAACGTCTCTATTTCATATTTTCTCTCTATCCAAACAAGCAAAACAGAGAGAAAATCTTTCATCCCCTCTCTGTTTTGTGTCGGGAACTGTTTCGAAAATGGCCTAGGGTTCGAAACGAAAGCGTCAAAATAAGGCCGATGAATCTGTCGATTCGGAATCCGAAACCCAAGACCAAGGAGTGACTACTTTGTTGGATCATCCCAAATCGGAAAAGGCCGGGAAAGTCGTAGCCGATTCCGACCTTTGTATCATCGGTCCGCCCATTGCCGCCGATGAAGCCCTACAACGATGGCCACAGATATATCAATCAAAGGTTAGCAAGCAACATAGGAAAGAAAAAGAGATCACATTTTATTTTTTCCTTTTAATCCTCTTTTGACCTGACTTTATATTTTGTTTTCATTTTTGGTTTTCACAATAAGGTTAAGAAGCAGACTGTAACTGAGACTTCAAACGAGTAAGTTCCTTTACTTGTAAACACGAAAGAATAATCGTGCATTGTTTCATTTATCGATATTAAGTAATGAGTAAAACGTTTTGATAGCTATTAATGCTCATTAATGGGTAACACGTTTCACCTTACAAAGAGTGTAGTAGATTTGTACTGTTGATGCTTATCAATGTTTGGTTGTTGTTTCTTGCCCAATTATAAGCGAGGGGAATGAGGTACTGCAAGCAAGGAATCATTATACAGAGGCTATGGTTGATGGCTGTCTCTACAAATTGGGTGATAATGCATATGTTAAGGTATGGTTTTATATGTTAAAATGTTTTCTGTCATTCTCTTTTCGGATTAAATTGACTATTTTGAATGCCCATTTGCATGCAGGCTGAAGATGGCGGTCCTGATTACATTGCCAGAATTGTTGAATTCTTTGAAACAGTTGATCGGAAGCCATACTTTAAATCTCAATGGTTTTATAGAGCTGAAGATACTGTAAGAACAATATTTTTGAAGCTTGGTGGTTTTGATAAGCATTATATTTATATTTTTGTCCAGTTTTCCTTAAGAGCACTCATTGTTCAATTTATTTGGAAAATTTCAGGTTATTAACAAGGAAAATGCACATTTGATTGATAAGAGAGTAAGAGAAGTGTGTTTCTCTCTGATATCCAAGATGACAATCCTTTGAACTGTATTGTTTTCAAAGTAGAAATCGCTGAAGTTGCACCAGATGTAAGACTGACACTTGCAGCACGTTATTGTTCGTTATAATTTTGCTTATACAAGCTTAAACTTTTTTTTTCTTCTTATCTCAGGTTGACTTGGCTGCCAAGGAGGGAAAAATCCCTGAACGGGGTTTATATTACAATATGAAGTACTCATTACAGCACTTAACATTCAAAAACATATTCACTGGTAATGTGTCATACTTTTACTGATTTTGGAGATTATTTTCATTTACAGTAAAGGAAAAACCAACAAGTTGGCTATATAATGTGTGTATTTTATTGTTCTCATTGATGTTGTTGCATTTTCTATGATTGTTTGATTTACTTGTTTCATTAACAATTTCATTATAATTGCAGAGATTTCTGAAAAAGATAGTGGTGCATTTGCACTAGTTTCCGGTGAATGTGGTTCACATAATACTAGTTCAGAAGCTCAGAAATTTGATAATTCGCAGAAATATTTGCTGGATCTTTATTCTGGTTGCGGGGCTATGTCCACTGGCCTTTGCATGGGGGCTCCATAGCTGGCATAAAGCTTGTCACAGTGAGTTAATAATGAAGTTTGATAACTTTTATAATACTACATTATTTATTATTGTTTTCACTTCTGGTTGATTGAGAGTGTACTTTCGGTACCGTAGAGGTGGGCTGTTGACATAAATTATTTTGCTTGTAAAAGTTTGCAGTGGAACCATCCTGAAACTAGGGTAAACTATTTCCTGTTAGATGATTATTAATACATATCAGTTATATAGCATTGACTATTATTTCCTACGATGACTACTAGGTGAGAAATGAGGCAGCAGAGGATTTTTTGTGTTTACTGAAAGAGTGGGAAAAGTTATGCCAAAAGTTTTCCTTGCTTGATGCAAACAAACCATGGGAAGATATTTGTAGTGAAGCTGTTGGGGAAGAGGATGGTGATGACCAAGGATGTGAAGAAGAAAAAAGAAAAAGAGGGACAAGATGATAGTGGTTCTGAGGATTCTGAAGATTTTGAGTTTGAGAGATTGTTGGAAATTTGTTTTGGTGATCCTAATAAAATAATTCTTCAAATTTCCAAGACTGAAGATTTACCATCAGTGGTGGTAGTTTGTTGTCATATTGTCTTTGTTTTATCATATTAGTGGTGTATTTTGGTCAAATTATATGCACTAACTAGAACTTGCAAGTCAGCTTCTCTCTTGGATTCAAATGTTTTTCAATTTTTATCCTATATATAGGTGCGTTGGAAGGGTTATGATAAAAGTTATGATACTTGGGAGCCTATTGACGGCTTGAGGTAATCTATTTTATCACATTTACATCCACCAGATCTCTCTTACCTTGTCAAGTAATTTACTTAAATGTGTTTTTGTATTTTTGCAGGGAAGTGTTTATTTTATATGCGGAGGGCCCCCATGTCAAGGTGTGAGTGGGTTTAATTGTTTTAGAAACTCAAATGCACCATTGGAAGAGGAAAAAAACAAGCAGTTAATTGTATATATGGATGCTATAGAGCATTTGAAACCAAAATATGTACTAATGGAAAATGTTGTGGACATATTAAAGTTTGCTAAGGGTTTTTTGGGACTGTATGTTGTTGGCCGTTTAGTTTCCATGAATTATCAGGCTAGAATGGGGATGATGGCTGCTGGAAATTATGGTGTTCCACAATTTAGAATGAGGGTTTTTCTATGGGGTTCACACCCTTCAGAGGTAAGTATATTTAAATTTGTGTAGTATGATGACATCCTAATATAGTTGTTTGATACATTACCTTTTTTCCCCTTTAGAAATTGCCTCCATATCCATTGCCAACTCATGAGGTTTTTTCTAGAGGAGGTGTTCCGAATGAGTTTGAGGTATATATGTTGCTAAACTTATATTGTTATTTTTTTATGGTTACTAGATACTCTTTTGGTTCTAAGTTGAATATATTTATTTTGATACTAGGGAATGCATGTTGCATATGGCAAAAAGGATTATTGTCGGTTGAAAGGTGCTCTTACTCTTGGTTATGCAATTTCTGGATACTCTTTTGGTTCTAAGTTGAATATATTTATTTTGATACTAGGGAATGCATGTTGCATATGGCAAAAAGGATTATTGTCAGTTGAAAGGTGCTCTTACTCTTGGTTATGCAATTTCTGATCTTCCACAAGTATGTTTATGTTTTTGTATTTTTAATGTGTAATTTAGTTGACTTTGGAATATGTTGTTTAGTTTCTTTTTTACATTGTTTTAGGTTAGTAATGATGAAAGTCAAAATCAGAGGAATTATGGGACAAAAGCTCGAACAGAATTTCAAAAAAATATTAGATTGCAGAGGAAAGGTATGTTTCCTTGCATTGCTTGTTGTGTTCATGTGTTTTGGGATATATTACAACCAAGTGTTTTTGTTTGTACTTAATAAATGGCATAAAGTCAAAAAATACCCTTAACGTTTGACTAAATAGTCACTTTGGTCCCTATTTATTTTTTGAACAATTCAACTTTTAATGTTTCATTTTGGGTCAAAATGGCTCATATACGGATGAAAATTGTTAAAAAACTGACGGTAAATAGTTTGAAATGAGTTTGATAGAATGATAAATCATAAGAGAAAATATTTTATATTTTATATATTTTTATAAAATTATTTTTTGATTGATGTAATGTTTTTTAAAGTTAACACATTTGTTTATATGATATTTTTATGTCATCGTGCACTGTTATATAGGTTTGTTATGGTCATTTCAAGCTATTTATTGTTAGTTGGCTGAATTCTTTCATTCATAGAAGGGTTATTTTGACCCAAAATGAAACGTTGAGGGTTGAATTGTTCTAAAAAAGAATAGGGGTCAAAGTGATTATCTAGTTAAACGTTGGGGGGTATTTTTTGACTTATGCCTTAATAAATCTAGTAACTTATATTTGCCATGCAACATATGATGATCAGTGTTTGCAATTAAAGACTCATGATTATTGGATTAGAATGTGCTTATAATATTTTACAACCTTTTGTATTGTGCAGATGTAATATATTTAACGGTTGATTCCCGACATGCACCATCTTCTGGAATGCTATATGATCATCAACCTTTGCAATTGAATGCTGATGATTTGGATCGTGTTTGTCAGATTCCGAAGAAGGTATATGCAGTTTACTTGTTTATGGTTCTTGGATTGACATATTTCTCACTCTCAACAGCTAATATTTTGTTTTTCCAGGGTGTGAATTTCAGGGGCTTAACTGGTGTACTAATTGGTGAAAATAATAGGGTAGAGTGGGACACAACAATGGACAGAGTGATGCTGAAATCTGGAAACTATTGGTATTATGTTGTCTACAACTCTCTTATTGTTTATTAAATTTACAATCGTATTTCTCACTTACAAAGAGAAACCCTTTTGGCAGACGGTTATTCATCCTTCCCAAGATAGGGTACTTACAATCCGTGAGAATGCAAGATTACAAGGATTCCCGGACTGCTACAAACTTTTTGGGACTATCAAAGAGAGGTTTGTTGAGTAATAGTTTTGAAGTTTTTGTTGGTAAACTTGGTTCATTTTAGCAACTTAGAGAAGCATAGCATAGGACACTTTTCTCTTGCTGTTTTCCAGGTTCATACAGGTGGGAAATGCTGTTGCTGTTCCGGTTGCAACAGCATTGGGATACGCTTTTGGTTTGGCTTGCCAAAATTTATGCGACGACGAACCTTTGATTACTCTTCCTTTCGAGTTCCCGGATTGCCTTGCACGGTCGTAACAGTTCCTTTAATGACTAATCATTTAGATTATGATGCTTTGGATAGACATGTACAAGAATCTTATTTATATTTTCGTTTAACCATTAATTTAAACTGGTGCAATGGAGTTGCTTTCCATTTCCCTGGTTGGAGTGAAAAGGATTTGGTTTTGATAAACATGACAAAACACTAGCAAACAAATCTAAATTCCTACAATTTTTTTTATTAAGCAGAAATAATTACATTCTTAAAGTAAATATTAAGATTCGAATTCAAACAATATGAGACAATATAAGTAATTTTGATCACTTGGCTATTTATGCTTAAATTCTTGGCTTTACCGTGACCATTTATGTTTTGCCTTTGGGTACATTTAGGGACGGACGTAAAATTTTATGTTTGGTATAAGTCTAGATTAGATCATTTAAGATGGAAAAAGTTTAAATCATAATTGTTTGGTATAAGTCTTTCTCATAAATTATTAGAAAAGAACATCAAGCAAATTATTTTTTTTATTATTTCCAATATAAAATATTTATTTTTACATTGTAAAAAATAAAATAAAATTCAGTTCAATTTGAATAATCATGATTTTTTGAACTTATAAACCATAAATTGTTTAAACATTTTGATTGGAATCAAATTTTAATTTCCCATTAAAAAGTCTTCTCTCCCATCATCGTCCCCAGGGCTTTATTTCCAATACTTCTCTACAAGAATAAGTTAAACAATTTAATTCGTTAGGCACAATTAAAATTAATTAATTTCCCACTCACTATCATTATTTTAAGTTTAAACATCCAGTTCTGCTATCCTATTTCAGACCTTCCATTCGTAAGAAAAATAAATCAATCCACACTATTTATTAATCAATAAGGAACTCTGTTTCAATTGAATCCCAAAACTAATCAAATTCTATAAAATTTTAAATAAAAAAGTTTCACAAATTTTAGATTAATTAATTAAGACAATATATAAAGTTTAAGCTTGAAATTGATATAGAAGCCGTCTTAGCTCAGCCGGTAGAGCGCGTGGCTTTTAACCACGTGGTCGTGGGTTCGATTCCCACAGACGGCGTTTGGTTTTTCACCCTAAAGAAACAAAACCTTGCCATTTCTTTTTGTGACATTTCATTACACAACTATCCATTCTCCAACAACCCTTGAGAGCCGTAAATCCCAACGTACGTAAGCATAATATTAGTATATGTTAATGCTATTATCCACACAATATAATTCCTGGATTTCCTTTTTTACTCATTTCTGCCTCTTACCTTTCGAATTCCGATTTCTTTCCAAAAATCAATGGATTGCGAGCCCGCCACCTCCCCCTACGATCTTCTTTTCCAAGCACTTGCTTTAATCCCCGTCTCCCACTATTCCCTAGCCGCTTTCTCTCTGTTCCTCGTTTTTCTGTACAATATTTTGGAGATTCATTTCCTGCACGATTTACTCACTCTTTTCAGAGGCGACGCCGTTACGTTAACTTACAACTCAAGCTCCGACTTCGGCCGATCAGTCGCCGCCAAGTGTAAGATACTCCAACAAAGGTAACATTTTTTAGTTTTAGGTCTAATTATCAATTTCATCCTTCTACTTTACAAAAACTGATAGATTCATCCTCAACTTTAGTTTTAACGGCTGATTTTTACTCGATAATCACGTATAAGTTATTGAACTGAACCGCCATACTTTTAGGTCTAATTGTCAGTTTCATCCTTCTACTTTACAAAAAAACTGAGATATTCATCCTCAGCTTTAGTTTTAACGTCTGATTTTTACTCAATAATTACGTATGCATTATTGAACTGAGCCGCTAGTTTTTGTTAGTTTTTTTGCATTACTGAACTGCTGATTTTCATATTAGGTGTTTAACGGTAAGTTTTAGTGTTACTTGATTGAACTGATTTTTCAGTTTTCATAGAGTTTGAGGATTAACTTCTCAGTTTTGGGAGGATGGATTTCATTATTAAACCTTTGTACTTTTATGGCTAGATTTATCTGTTAATCAGTCGAAATTCGAATTTTTCATCTTCTACTTGTTTGCGATTTTGTTCAACAATTGTGCAGGTACTTGGTCACTCCATGGCTTTCTAGTCCTCATCTTCAGACGGCCTTCTTGACTTTTCACGGAAGGCCTCCTCCAGTTACTTATAGACGGTAAGTTCAATTCTTTTATATTTCATTTTTTAAGGGATGAGTATTATTAATATGCTAAGTGGTTTTTATTCTCAGACATTTATTCCGCGCTTTTGATGGTGGAACAATTGCTCTGGACTGGCTATCTTATTCGGATGGTCAGATTTTACTCATCGTCCTGTTCTTTTTTTTTTAATTAGCTTGGTCATTTAGAACATTCATGTAATTCAAATTTAAATAATGGGAGCAAATTCCCTCTTCAATATGATAAATATGGCTTAAGTTTTAATATTATGAATCTATAACTATTAACAGTTCGGGAGGGTGCCTCTGGCATAATTGATGGTTCCACTGCTCATAAAGGTGATAAAACACCGATTGTCATTGCCATTCCTGGCTTCACCAGCGATTCTACTGCTGCGTAAGTTTTAGTTATATTTATTCTCTCATATATTTCCATTGAAGTACCTAAAACAGTGTTGCTGCGTTTACAGTATGTGAAACATCTTGCATTCAACATGGCAAGACAGGGTTGGAATGTTGTTGTAAGCAATCATCGTGGTCTAGGAGGTGTATCTCTAACGGTGAGTTTCTTATGAAATCCCTTTTTGGCCTAGATTCTGAATAATCTTAGTCTTATGAGAAATTACCATTTTCAAATTCCTGAAGTCTACCTAAATGATTTTATTTTCAGTCTGATTGCTGTTATAATGCTGGATGGACTGAAGATGTGCAGAAAATAATTGACCATATACGTTGTGAATATCCAGAAGCTCCTCTATATGCTGTCGGAACTAGCATTGGTGCCAATATTCTGGTATTTGAATTCTTATGATTACATTTATGAGAATTGCAAATGTAGTTACGCATCATAACTTGCATTTCATTGTGAAAATTTTCCTTGGACGTGATCTGTGATCATGATTCTATTTTTCTACTGCATCATCCTTTAAGATCTCTATGTGGTTTAGCTGAAAATTTTCTACTTTTAACTTTCGGATGACTATGTACTTTTTGTTTCATCTGCTCCTGTCAGGTTAGGTAAAACATATGTCAAATCTTATACTGAATTTAATTTTAAATTATGGATATAAACCCATTTCCTGTTTGTTCATAATGCACAAAATTTGCTATAAGAGACAATTGTGGTTTAGATGAAGCCTTTAAGGTTCAATGTATTTGTTGTAATGTCCTTGTCCTGTTTGACAAATGATTTCCATATTGCTAAATTCATAATAGTTTGTTTTCCACATACAGAGTTGTTTAATTGTTTTATATATTGTTTGCAAGCCCAAATATGTGCTTTCTCCTTCCACTTTCAGGTAAAATATCTTGGAGAGGAAGGCGCAAATACTCCTGTTATTGGGGCGGTTGCTATATGCTCTCCTTGGGACCTCTTGGTTAGTGTTTTTTTTTTGCTATCATACAACCAAGTCTCTGATCTCTATTTCATCTGCATTTTTCAAATTTATATCCTCTTTTGCTCCTACTCTCTGTAAGGTTTTATCACACTAAAATAATACATCCACTTTTCCCCAAAATAGAGGAATAGGAAAAGAGAGATACAGGGGATAAATAATAAGTGAACTTAACTATCCTGATTGAGAATAAAGTTCCATGCATTTTGTTGTGAGACAATTGCTCTTCAAAACCCCACCCAAAGGTTGAAGTCTAGAAGAACAAACAAGGATAGTTAACAACATTATGTTGATATGGTCCCAGATGACCCAACCAAGGAACCAAGTAATTATCTGCCTTACAGTATTTATATCAGTTGAAAACATGCTATTTCGTTTATGCGCTTAAATGTGTCTGTATTTCTTAATGCAGATATAACGGGCTACTGCCACCATTGCCAAGTCTGTCATGGATGGCAATGGCTGTAGTGGCAGCAGTAGGACCAGTTTCTTCTTAAAACCAATCTCTCTTACTCTGTGTCTTTGTATCTCTAACAAACTCCTATCCAAAGTGCTGCCACTTCTTCCTGTTTTAGTAAGGTTATGTCCTCAATCTTTTTCTTGCAGGTATGTGATAGGTTCATCAACCGTCGGCCTATGCAGAAAATATACGACAGAGCACTAACAGTCGGCCTGCAAGGTTATGCACAATTGTATGTCCGCATACTTCATTTGCAGAATCAGTCTACTTACTTTAGAGGTTACTTTTACATAATATACTTTGTGTGCTTTCATGTAGGCATCAGTCTATCTTGTCTCGTCTTGTAAATTGGGAAGGAGTTGAAAAGGTACTCAAAAGTTTCCTGCTGGATTTGAAAGCAAGCATCCCAATCACATAGCTGGAGCATTTTAGAGGGATAATAAAATAAGTTGGCGTTAAATTGCTTCCTTCTTTAGCGCAGATAGTACTTGTTTGGAAATAGATTTAGTAGGTCGTCAAATGGCAATAAACTCTTGCACCAAATCAAATGCCTCATCTCACATTATTTCATCCTTCTTTAGTCCTAACATTGTTTGAAAGAAATTTTCAGTTTGTCATTTTTCCTAATGAAAAATCTTCTAATTCTTTTCTGCTTGTGTTTTCACAGTCAAGTTCTGTCAGGGACTTTGACAACCATGCTACTCGAGTTCTTGGAAAATTCCAGGTAAAAACTATTATTCTTTTCCCTTTTCATACTTCCAATCTAATAAAGGCTTCCTTGTGTTTCAGACTGTGGATACATATTATAGGCGATCAAGCAGTACTAATTATATAGAAAATGTGTCAGTGCCTCTCCTCTGTGTCAGTGCCTTGGATGATCCAGTGAAGCTATTCCATGGGATGAATGTAGGTAACAAATGACCCATCATTCTCCGATTTACCTTTTCTGTGAAAGCCCCTCCCCGCCTCCCTTTTCCGGGGAACTTACGCAAATAAACAGTGTCTATGTTCTGTAGATCCAAGTGAGAGAAACCATTTATATGCATTAAATTTGCAGTTCCACTATGAGCATGACATATTATAGAGGTATGTGTACTCCATGAGATATCCCATTTTACACAATTAATAAAGCAGTCACGATAAGGTGGGGTTTTAGGAGCAGACTCTTTTTATTCGGACATCAAGGAAAATCTATACTAATCTGAACTGCTAATGCTAAAATGTATCTTAATTCGTTGGTAGTATATCTTGTTGATGTTGCGTAACGCTCTATAACAATCTCTGCTTGAACGGTAAAGTTATACGTGTTACTAATGTTCCAATGTCATCTACTATATTCCATCATAGCCTAATAAGGACAACATTATATTTGACTTCTTCCTTTAAAAGCTAACCATCCATTTGGTTTACTTCTAGGGTCAATGAAAATATTGTCCTAGCTACTACGCCACATGGAGGACATCTGGCTTTCTACGAGGGGATTACAGCATCTAGCATATGGTAATACCTTTTTTTTCCCAATGCCAAAATTTGCGTGTTCAATATAACACACACACACATATATATATATCCATTACATAATGTAAAAAGCAAAGAGTTTTATATTAATTTACGATCACTGGATCTTATCCCTGTATATGTAGGGTTAGCATCCGTTGACACAGTGTAAAATTCATACTTGAGTTTTACACGTTTTTTGGATAGTTAGATTAGTGAAAATCGATGGTTGAAATTAACAATAAGTAGATTTTTACATAAAAAATTAATTGAATTATCTTTGATTTAAAAGTTTTAATCTCCGCCATTAAAATCGGTTAATCTAATGATCCAAAAAGTATAAAACTTTTAAGTTTTACGATGTATAAGTGGGTTCTAACTCATATATTTTGATACACAAGTTTCCTATTTAAATTGTAAAATCTAAAACCTAAATCTCCAACTCTAGTCCATAAACCTTAAACCCTAAATCTTAAATTATAAACCTTACATCATACATCCCTAAACTAAACCATTAATCCTTAAAATTGACACAAACTTGTGTATCGAAGTATTTTCCATATATATATATATAAACACACCCATTTTATGTGTATCATTTTCACAATTCCACTTATCTAACCAGAAAAATCGTTCAAGTTTCAACTTTACACTGGAGCTGGTGGGTTTGTTAATGAAAATTAACCCGTAGTATTCATGACTGAGCATCTCATATGACAAAATTTTCATACTAGCAGTTTTTTTCCGATAATGCCACAAGTTGCAATAAAAGGTTCATTGTGTCAACTTACATGGTTTATTATTCATGGAATTGCAGGTGGGTAAGAGTTGTTAACGAGTTTTTTGGTGTTCTAAGGACTAGTTCACTTATAAAACGACAGAAGGTAAACCTTTCCGTAGGAAACAGTTTTACTTTATTTGGGAAAAAAAGGGACATATCTGCATCCATTCGACCTTAGGATCTGATCATTTGTCTTTTATGTTTTTGTTGTAGATTCAAGGTTGTCCGGTGTCCAAGCCACTGCAAAGTTCAATTGATCAGGCACCTTATTTGAATATTACGAGAGATGGAATGGTGACCGCAATGGGCAATGAACCGAGAGATGCTTTACAAGAAGACACGCCAAACGAGCATACGATTCACGGTAAGAAGGATGAAGGTACAATTTCCGATAACAGAACAATTTTTGAGTTGACAGATAAAATGAACACCGACGAGCAAATCAAGCAGAAAGTGGAGAAAAACATTAAGGATTTGATCGTCCCAGTTCAAGTGCGCATTGATAAGCTTTCACGACGGAGCAGACAATTTTCATTACACAACTATCCATTCTCCAACAACCCTTGAGAGCCGTAAATCCCAACGTACGTAAGCATAATATTAGTATATGTTAATGCTATTATCCACACAATATAATTCCTGGATTTCCTTTTTACTCATTTCTGCCTCTTACCTTTCAATTCCGATTTCTTTCCAAAAATCAATGGATTGCGAGCCCGCCACCTCCCCCTACGATCTTCTTTTCCAAGCACTTGCTTTAATCCCCGTCTCCCACTATTCCCTAGCCGCTTTCTCTCTGTTCCTCGTTTTTCTGTACAATATTTTGGAGATTCATTTCCTGCACGATTTACTCACTCTTTTCAGAGGCGACGCCGTTACGTTAACTTACAACTCAAGCTCCGACTTCGGCCGATCAGTCGCCGCCAAGTGTAAGATACTCCAACAAAGGTAACATTTTTTAGTTTTAGGTCTAATTATCAATTTCATCCTTCTACTTTACAAAAACTGATAGATTCATCCTCAACTTTAGTTTTAACGGCTGATTTTTACTCGATAATCACGTATAAGTTATTGAACTGAACCGCCATACTTTTAGGTCTAATTGTCAGTTTCATCCTTCTACTTTACAAAAAAACTGAGATATTCATCCTCAGCTTTAGTTTTAACGTCTGATTTTTACTCAATAATTACGTATGCATTATTGAACTGAGCCGCTAGTTTTTGTTAGTTTTTTTGCATTACTGAACTGCTGATTTTCATATTAGGTGTTTAACGGTAAGTTTTAGTGTTACTTGATTGAACTGATTTTTCAGTTTTCATAGAGTTTGAGGATTAACTTCTCAGTTTTGGGAGGATGGATTTCATTATTAAACCTTTGTACTTTTATGGCTAGATTTATCTGTTAATCAGTCGAAATTGAATTTTTCATCTTCTACTTGTTTGCGATTTTGTTCAACAATTGTGCAGGTACTTGGTCACTCCATGGCTTTCTAGTCCTCATCTTCAGACGGCCTTCTTGACTTTTCACGGAAGGCCTCCTCCAGTTACTTATAGACGGTAAGTTCAATTCTTTTATATTTCATTTTTTAAGGGATGAGTATTATTAATATGCTAAGTGGTTTTTATTCTCAGACATTTATTCCGCGCTTTTGATGGTGGAACAATTGCTCTGGACTGGCTATCTTATTCGGATGGTCAGATTTTACTCATCGTCCTGTTCTTTTTTTTTTAATTAGCTTGGTCATTTAGAACATTCATGTAATTCAAATTTAAATAATGGGAGCAAATTCCCTCTTCAATATGATAAATATGGCTTAAGTTTTAATATTATGAATCTATAACTATTAACAGTTCGGGAGGGTGCCTCTGGCATAATTGATGGTTCCACTGCTCATAAAGGTGATAAAACACCGATTGTCATTGCCATTCCTGGCTTCACCAGCGATTCTACTGCTGCGGTAAGTTTTAGTTATATTTATTCTCTCATATATTTCCATTGAAGTACCTAAAACAGTGTTGCTGCGTTTACAGTATGTGAAACATCTTGCATTCAACATGGCAAGACAGGGTTGGAATGTTGTTGTAAGCAATCATCGTGGTCTAGGAGGTGTATCTCTAACGGTGAGTTTCTTATGAAATCCCTTTTTGGCCTAGATTCTGAATAATCTTAGTCTTATGAGAAATTACCATTTTCAAATTCCTGAAGTCTACCTAAATGATTTTATTTTCAGTCTGATTGCTGTTATAATGCTGGATGGACTGAAGATGTGCAGAAAATAATTGACCATATACGCTGTGAATATCCAGAAGCTCCTCTATATGCTGTCGGAACTAGCATTGGTGCCAATATTCTGGTATTTGAATTCTTATGATTACATTTATGAGAATTGCAAATGTAGTTACGCATCATAACTTGCATTTCATTGTGAAAATTTTCCTTGGACGTGATCTGTGATCATGATTCTATTTTTCTACTGCATCATCCTTTAAGATCTCTATGTGGTTTAGCTGAAAATTTTCTACTTTTAACTTTCGGATGACTATGTACTTTTTGTTTCATCTGCTCCTGTCAGGTTAGGTAAAACATATGTCAAATCTTATACTGAATTTAATTTTAAATTATGGATATAAACCCATTTCCTGTTTGTTCATAATGCACAAAATTTGCTATAAGAGACAATTGTGGTTTAGATGAAGCCTTTAAGGTTCAATGTATTTGTTGTAATGTCCTTGTCCTGTTTGACAAATGATTTCCATATTGCTAAATTCATAATAGTTTGTTTTCCACATACAGAGTTGTTTAATTGTTTTATATATTGTTTGCAAGCCCAAATATGTGCTTTCTCCTTCCACTTTCAGGTAAAATATCTTGGAGAGGAAGGCAAAATACTCCTGTTATTGGGGCGGTTGCTATATGCTCTCCTTGGGACCTCTTGGTTAGTGTTTTTTTTTTGCTATCATACAACCAAGTCTCTGATCTCTATTTCATCTGCATTTTTCAAATTTATATCCTCTTTTGCTCCTACTCTCTGTAAGGTTTTATCACACTAAAATAATACATCCACTTTTCCCCAAAATAGAGGAATAGGAAAAGAGAGATACAGGGGATAAATAATAAGTGAACTTAACTATCCTGATTGAGAATAAAGTTCCATGCATTTTGTTGTGAGACAATTGCTCTTCAAAACCCCACCCAAAGGTTGAAGTCTAGAAGAACAAACAAGGATAGTTAACAACATTATGTTGATATGGTCCCAGATGACCCAACCAAGGAACCAAGTAATTATCTGCCTTACAGTATTTATATCAGTTGAAAACATGCTATTTCGTTTGCGCTTAAATGTGTCTGTATTTCTTAATGCAGATATAACGGGCTACTGCCACCATTGCCAAGTCTGTCATGGATGGCAATGGCTGTAGTGGCAGCAGTAGGACCAGTTTCTTCTTAAAACCAATCTCTCTTACTCTGTGTCTTTGTATCTCTAACAAACTCCTATCCAAAGTGCTGCCACTTCTTCCTGTTTTAGTAAGGTTATGTCCTCAATCTTTTTCTTGCAGGTATGTGATAGGTTCATCAACCGTCGGCCTATGCAGAAAATATACGACAGAGCACTAACAGTCGGCCTGCAAGGTTATGCACAATTGTATGTCCGCATACTTCATTTGCAGAATCAGTCTACTTACTTTAGAGGTTACTTTTACATAATATACTTTGTGCTTTCATGTAGGCATCAGTCTATCTTGTCTCGTCTTGTAAATTGGGAAGGAGTTGAAAAGGTACTCAAAAGTTTCCTGCTGGATTTGAAAGCAAGCATCCCAATCACATAGCTGGAGCATTTTAGAGGGATAATAAAATAAGTTGGCGTTAAATTGCTTCCTTCTTTAGCGCAGATAGTACTTGTTTGGAAATAGATTTAGTAGGTCGTCAAATGGCAATAAACTCTTGCACCAAATCAAATGCCTCATCTCACATTATTTCATCCTTCTTTAGTCCTAACATTGTTTGAAAGAAATTTTCAGTTTGTCATTTTTCCTAATGAAAAATCTTCTAATTCTTTTCTGCTTGTGTTTTCACAGTCAAGTTCTGTCAGGGACTTTGACAACCATGCTACTCGAGTTCTTGGAAAATTCCAGGTAAAAACTATTATTCTTTTCCCTTTTCATACTTCCAATCTAATAAAGGCTTCCTTGTGTTTCAGACTGTGGATACATATTATAGGCGATCAAGCAGTACTAATTATATAGAAAATGTGTCAGTGCCTCTCCTCTGTGTCAGTGCCTTGGATGATCCAGTGAAGCTATTCCATGGGATGAATGTAGGTAACAAATGACCCATCATTCTCCGATTTACCTTTTCTGTGAAAGCCCCTCCCCGCCTCCCTTTTCCGGGGAACTTACGCAAATAAACAGTGTCTATGTTCTGTAGATCCAAGTGAGAGAAACCATTTATATGCATTAAATTTGCAGTTCCACTATGAGCATGACATATTATAGAGGTATGTGTACTCCATGAGATATCCCATTTTACACAATTAATAAAGCAGTCACGATAAGGTGGGGTTTTAGGAGCAGACTCTTTTTATTCGGACATCAAGGAAAATCTATACTAATCTGAACTGCTAATGCTAAAATGTATCTTAATTCGTTGGTAGTATATCTTGTTGATGTTGCGTAACGCTCTATAACAATCTCTGCTTGAACGGTAAAGTTATACGTGTTACTAATGTTCCAATGTCATCTACTATATTCCATCATAGCCTAATAAGGACAACATTATATTTGACTTCTTCCTTTAAAAGCTAACCATCCATTTGGTTTACTTCTAGGGTCAATGAAAATATTGTCCTAGCTACTACGCCACATGGAGGACATCTGGCTTTCTACGAGGGGATTACAGCATCTAGCATATGGTAATACCTTTTTTTTCTCCCAATGCCAAAATTTGCGTGTTCAATATAACACACACACACATATATATATATCCATTACATAATGTAAAAAGCAAAGAGTTTTATATTAATTTACGATCACTGGATCTTATCCCTGTATATGTAGGGTTAGCATCCGTTGACACAGTGTAAAATTCATACTTGAGTTTTACACGTTTTTTGGATAGTTAGATTAGTGAAAATCGATGGTTGAAATTAACAATAAGTAGATTTTTACATAAAAAATTAATTGAATTATCTTTGATTTAAAAGTTTTAATCTCCGCCATTAAAATCGGTTAATCTAATGATCCAAAAAAGTATAAAACTTTTAAGTTTTACGATGTATAAGTGGGTTCTAACTCATATATTTTGATACACAAGTTTCCTATTTAAATTGTAAAATCTAAAACCTAAATCTCCAACTCTAGTCCATAAACCTTAAACCCTAAATCTTAAATTATAAACCTTACATCATACATCCCTAAACTAAACCATTAATCCTTAAAATTGACACAAACTTGTGTATCGAAGTATTTTCCATATATATATATATAAACACACCCATTTTATGTGTATCATTTTCACAATTCCACTTATCTAACCAGAAAAATCGTTCAAGTTTCAACTTTACACTGGAGCTGGTGGGTTTGTTAATGAAAATTAACCCGTAGTATTCATGACTGAGCATCTCATATGACAAAATTTTCATACTAGCAGTTTTTTTTCCGATAATGCCACAAGTTGCAATAAAAGGTTCATTGTGTCAACTTACATGGTTTATTATTCATGGAATTGCAGGTGGGTAAGAGTTGTTAACGAGTTTTTTGGTGTTCTAAGGACTAGTTCACTTATAAAACGACAGAAGGTAAACCTTTCCGTAGGAAACAGTTTTACTTTATTTGGGAAAAAAAGGGACATATCTGCATCCATTCGACCTTAGGATCTGATCATTTGTCTTTTATGTTTTTGTTGTAGATTCAAGGTTGTCCGGTGTCCAAGCCACTGCAAAGTTCAATTGATCAGGCACCTTATTTGAATATTACGAGAGATGGAATGGTGACCGCAATGGGCAATGAACCGAGAGATGCTTTACAAGAAGACACGCCAAACGAGCATACGATTCACGGTAAGAAGGATGAAGGTACAATTTCCGATAACAGAACAATTTTTGAGTTGACAGATAAAATGAACACCGACGAGCAAATCAAGCAGAAAGTGGAGAAAAACATTAAGGATTTGATCGTCCCAGTTCAAGTACGCATTGATAAGCTTTCACGACGGAGCAGACAATCAATCTGGTTGCTTGCATACATTGCCATCATAACAACCTGGCCGTTTGTCGGCTCTATTATTGTTTCAGTCCTCAAGAAAAGGCTCAAGACCTTGATACCGGGTAGGTTGCTTAGAAAATAGAGTTACTTCTGATAGGGATTACGGTCAATTTGTCACCAAATATATATGTATATATATATAGAACCATTGATGCCCCAAATTGATGGATAATAAAAAGATACCGACTGCTCTGATCAGTAAGTATCAGAAAATAATATGATTACAGGAGGCATTCATCTTGCTGTAGCTTCTAGTCTTCTAGTATCCATTCTTGCATCTCTGTTCAACGATTTGTAATTAGAAATGGTTTAAGCAAATCAGCCCGATGGATTGTCCTTCGCTTCTGCCATCTCCAGACTGAATATCTAAGTATTTGATCACTAAATATTGAACATAAAAGTTGGCAAATGAGTACATGCAAGTATATTGATGCGTGTCAATTGTAAGGTACGAGACTTGGATCTCGCATAGGACTTGTAGGATTTATGTGTCTAGGTTCTCCGACCTCAATAGTAGCATAACTTTATGTTAGGGGTGAACTTATAAAATTTTAGGGGACGAAAATAAATTTTCAATAGGAAATATTTTTTTTAAAAAAATCTAAATCATATAGGGATTATAAAATTTTAAGGGGGCGACCGCCCCATCCAGGTCCATCCCTGGGGATGTGGTTATTCGTATCAATTGGTATCAAAGTCGAGCATCATGACTTTCTGTTGCAATCTTAACAACCATAAATCATTCTTTGAGAAGAGACCAAAATTGAAGGCTGGGCAAGTTTGAATGATAAGAGCCCAACTCCTACTTACCTGATTGATGCAAATAGATTGCATCCATGGAAAATGCAAAACCACTCAAATGTATTAGGAGTATATGAAAGAGAGAAGGGAAAAAAAAAAAGGGAAATAGCAGATGAAAAAAAGTAAGAAAATGGAAATAGACAAAGTACAGGAGTTAGTCAGAAATTAAATAAAAAATCAAAGTTTTTATTTTTGGTTTTCATTTATTTTAAAGTTTATATTCGAGTTCACAACTGTCTCTTCCAATAACGTTTTCTTCAAAATTTTAACTCGCACCTTTTCACTGGATAAATATTTAACGAGAAAACTCGATTTAATATGTTTATTTTTGGTTTAATCGACTTAACAAACCAGATTCTTTTTAGACCGAATTGATTGATTGCTCTGCCTGGAGGCTGGACAAGTACCAAATGGCTTGTCGATTGTCATAGGTTTTGAGGTAAAGCTAATCGAAATCCAGTGAAGGAAGTTGCAGGATTAAAGCTGATGATCAAAGAAACAGCCATGCCAGAACATCCTGCACCGTGAATTTCATCCTATACAGATTTTAGCCACTAAACTTTCATTATAAAGTTTAAACTCGATTGCTCTATCTGATCAAAATCATGAAAGATGGCAACACAAACCAAAAGAGATGATCAGTCAGGACATCAAAATCATTACTTGGAATTGCTCCAAACAAGAGCTTAAATGTCATCCATGGAAGAAAATTTATGAAGTTTCTGAAGCACCATCTTCAGGTAGATTTAAAATCCCAGTCGTATGCTGATGTTGGATAGTAGCTAAGGCAGTTGACAACTAAAATACATTTGCAGTGTCGATAAAGAAAGTCCGGGAGGTAATAACCTGCGGTCTGCAGATGCCGGGAAGACCCAACTACGGAGTAAGGATTTGATACCTACTAATGTCAAGCTGGGTGCCTACTGAAATTCACAAGCATCTAATGTGCACGGGTCATCTTCATTTTCGGCATTGCCTTCTTCATCTGCCGAGCACGTTCTTTTGCTTCTCTCTTGCGAACCGCTTCTGCGCTGAGCTTTGCCTCTGCCTCCTCCAACATCTTTTTCTTCTCTGCTTTCTTTCTCTGCAATGCTTCTTGCCTAGCGTTTTGAAGTTCTTTGTATACCTCTTGAGCAGCCTTCACTCTTGCGGTTTCAGTTTTGGATCGAGCCTGCAATAAGACAAAGAAACTGAGAAGATTAACAAGTTGACATATATTGAATATTTGATACATAATCTAGCTTCCAGCTGAAAAAACCTGTGAGCTGAGCTTATATCTCCCGATTAAATCAATGTAGTATGGTACGAGAGCCACCAAGCGAGTCATGTCAGCCATGTTGTTGGCATCAGGGAGGGCAAACTTAAACACGAGCATCTTCCTGTGCATGCCAGGATGTTGGTCTGAAATATGCATCGAAATGAAATTCTTTCCGTGTTTCTCATAAGCTTTGTCACCAAAAACCTGCAGGTTAACAATCAAAATTGATTATGCATGTTAAAGAAAATGGTAGAGCTGCCAAGAGAATTTGGAGCAAATCATAACATAACAATGAAAGGTCAGATACCATGGGAAAGAATTAGTAGGAACAACCAAATCATACACAAGAACCACAAAATGTACACGACAACAAGGTCATAATCTTCACTAAACTTGGAAGCAAAACATATAGATTCTTGAATCCTCGGTAAAAATGCCATGCTCCCCCACACTTCCAACACCCCAACCAGAAAATATTACCATTATCCATAAGCCATGGAGTTGAAAAGGAACTTATACTGTGATTTAATAAGAAAAACTTTGAAGAGAAAACAGGAAGCAACAGAAGACCACCAAGATACGAAAAATCCATAAGACGAACTGTCACAAGTTTGCAGCCATCCTTTCCTCAATCAAGTCAAGAACCAAGACCTTAAGATGTTAGGAATCTAACAGGGAAGAAATTCTTAATAAAGTCTGATCACTGGAGCTTCTTTAATTACAAAATGAAATCACATGCAAATTTACCACTTGTGATTTTAGCTACTAATGCAGCGATGTTCTATTCATTTCATCCTACTAGCACAAATACATGTTTCGAAACAAATAAATGCGACCGTCTGCCACCATCGCCCTCAAAACATAGAACTACATGAAAATCCTATTGGTTGGTTCCAAATTCCAGTGAACTATTCTACACAACCCGCTTAGGATTTAAACGCATATCTAGAGGTGGCAAACGGTTCGTTCGGTTCGGTTTCGGATCGTTTCAGGTTTATCTGTATTCGGTTTAGATTCGGATCGGATCGGTTCGGGTTTGGTTCAGATTTTAGTTCGGTTCTATGATGATTCGGGTCAATTCAGGTATTTGATCAGTGATTCGGGTCAATATCGGATTGGTTATTTTTGGGTCGGGTCAATATCGGATCGGACGTTTTCGAGTTGGGTCGATATCGGGTTGTTCGGATCGGTTCAGGTCAAGTCAATCTTTAAATTTTTGGGCCAATTCATTTTGAGTTGGACTTGGGTGTGAATCTAATCGTGTTTATTATATAAAGAATTAATCATATATTATTGTAAAAACACGTCTTTTTATTTGTTAATATTATCATTTAGGTTTAGTTCCAATTATTCAATATTTCAAAATCAATCATAATTGGTATTGATCATATAACCTGAACCTAACGAATCCCGATCCAATCCTATAACTATATATTTTTTAATTTCATATTCGATGTTGGTTTTTAGTACGATAGATTTTTTTTTATATTTTCAAAATACACGTAAAAAGATAGATAATTTTATGGGCATGGAATCAAACTTTAGACCATAATTGCTAGGGATGTGAAATTAGGTAATCGTTCAAGTTTCAGATCAGATCATGTCAAATCAGATACGGGTTATATTAGGTCAATTTAATGGTTCGACTCGGATCAGGTCGGGCCCTGGTCGACTCAGATTCAGGTCATTGTCAGGTTGATTTCAAATCAGATTGAGTTCGGGTCGGGTTTGTTTCAGGCCGGGTAAGTTTCAGTTTAGGCCAAAACGGTTCGAGTCTGAATCAGTTAATTAACGAGTTAATTCTGGTTTGGATGGACTTCAGGTCGAGCCACGTTCAGGTCGGGTCACATTGTTGACGGATAAAATTTAGGTCAGGTAATATCGGGTTCGTTTGAGCTTCAAGTCAGGTATTAGTACTAAGTTATTGTTATGTGTATGTACAAATAGTCATAGACTCCGGGACCGGTTATGGTAATTGTGTGTCAATTTCGAATAAAAATACTTTTTAGGGATTAATAATTTAATATGAATCAAAATATTCCTTATTCCTTTAGGGATGCCGGATAAAAAATAATTGTGACTAAATAATAAATTTAATAAACTAAAACATAAATTAAGACTAAAATGAAAACTTTTAAATGGATAAAGCCTTAAAAGTAAACAAGGAGGATCTAATTAAAAAAGAACCTAAACGTAAACGTCTAAAGAAACTAAATTAAAATTGGGACTAAAATGAATCAAATTAAAACTAAAGAACAAAAAAAGACCTAAATGTAAAGCTCTAAACTAGTGATGACCTAAAGTGTAAATAACCCCAAAATGGGCGGGATTTTCCCTCCATTTGTTAACTTAATTGTTTACCCAATTAATCAATTTCATTTGAAATTGAAACTTGAAAGATGGGAATTGGATCTTGGATTCTTGATAAAAAAAGATGGGAATTAGATTTGGATTTGTTGGTTGACAGTGACACTTGACCGTTCCTTGCCTTAGGAATGGGATTTGGCCGCCCAAATCCCTAAAAAAATGGCCGTTTTTTTAAATTTTGGATTAAATTACAAAAAAATGTTAATTGGAACTAAAAATTAAAATTTAAAGAGTAGAATAAATTGGACTAAATTGCCAAAATATAAATCAGTATATGGAAATTTTAAATAAAAATTAAATTGTAGGGACTATAATAAACAAAAATATTATTTAACTAAATTACCAAAAATAAAAATATATATAAGTCAATTTTAGCTAAAAATAAAATTTGAGGGCTTTCTGGTAGCAAAGTCGGGCTTTTAGCCTTGTAAAACTTTTGCTGCTAGCAATATTATTTAACTAAATTACCAAAAATGAGTCAATTTTTGGTAGTAAAGTCGGGCTTTTAGCCTTGTAAAATCTTTGCTATAAGATCTGAGAGCTTAAATTTTAACATAAATTTATTTAGTTGATTTAATTGTAATTTTATTGTACTAAATTGTAATAAATTTAATTTGTACAATTATAAAGTTTCATAGTTTCAGAATTTGTGAAGTTGTTATCCCATTTATAAAGCTTCTCATGTTTTGATATTAATAAGGTGCAATCTTTTAGTGTCTTGCTTGATCATATTATTATTATCAGTATCACAAATTATTTGTACAATTCACAAGTTCACAACAAGTAAAATCACGTTTAATTATATATATATATATATTAAAATCATGAATTAAATTTATTGATATTTAAAGTCATTTTATATAATCTATTTTTTAATATAATAAAGTTAATAATCATGAATTAAACTTATTAATTTAATGGTTATAAACTTACAATTAAAATTTAATATAAAGATCATAATTTGTCTAGGAAACAAGCTTATTAATTTAGTGACCATAATTAATAATTTCAATAACAAATAAATTAATGATCCTAAATAAATTTATTAATTTAATGATCATATACCTTAAATTGAGAAGCTATATTTTCTCACATTTTAATATAGTAAATTCATATTCTTACAACTTCATCAATTGTAAATTTGTAACTTACAACTTACAAGTCAGACAAATATCAAGTCAAGTAAATATCAGATCAGTTCAATAACATGTCGGATCATTAACAGGTTGAGTCAATTACAGATCAGGTCCATAACAGGTCAGGTTGATAACAAGTCAGGTAATATCAGTTATTTACCAAGTTTCAGGTTCATATCAGGTCGGATATAGGTCAGGTTCGGTTATCACATTATCAGGTTGAATTCGGGTTCATGTCGTTCTCAAGTCGGGTGCAGGTCGGGTTCAGATCTAAAATTTCTAGGTCCAACTCGGGTTCAAGTCAACACCAGTTCGGATTCGAATCAATTTCGGATCACCAGTCCTTCAGGTCGCAAGTAGTTCTGACTCAAGTCGATTTCAGTCAGTTTTGCAGGTCGGGTCAGCTTTTTACATCCCTAATAATTGCACATATGATGAGCATTTTAAAATATTACCTAAAAATTTGACTCGAGTATATGTGTATATATATTATCAAATTTTACTAGAATATGTATATTAGGATTTTACTTTTCCCTCTTACTTTTTCTTCCTACTTTTCCGGCCCCTTCTACTTCCCCCCTTTCTTTGCAATTGACTAGAATATGTATATTAGGATTTTACTTTTCCCTCATACTTTTTATCAAATGTAGTGATTAATTAGTACTATTATAATACAAAAAAGATAATAAAACATATATTATTTCGGGTTAAAATCGGGTTAATGTTCGGTTAGATCGGTTTTGAGCAAATTAATTTCGGGTTACTTTTGGTTCGGGTAAAAATTAGTTCGGGTCAAATCGGTTACGGGTCAATATCGGTTCTTCTAGAATTCGGATCGGTTTCGGTTCGGTTCATTTCGGGTTTCGGATCACGTTTGGGTCATCTTGTTCGAATCCATATTGGGTCTCGATTCGGGTAAATCGATTCGGTTTTCGGTTCTCGGGTCAAGTGTGTCAGGTCTACGCATACCGAACCTCCCACCCACACAAAGGAACAACAAACCAACACAAGAACTCAGAGAAGACTATTACATAAAACTGTAAACTAAAAACAATCAAGCCATATGAAGTTATGAACCATGCATCTACCACTTTAAAGTACTAAAATCCCCATCATCAAACGTCCATAGTGACTAGGATGGATATCTCGTATCCAAAAATTAGCAGTTCGCCCGGTTAAGCCTCCGGGGCCGAAATAACTCAAATTTCTCCATGAACTATTTGTGTCAATGGATTTGTTCGATCCAAAACTTAAGACAATGGGTGTAATCCAAATAAGGATTCATAAGTGGTTGTTAATGGAGTCGACGTTACCGAATTCTAAGTCGGGTATCAATTTATGCCTAATTGCTCCGCACATAGTTCATCTAACTATATTTTCTAAACAAACAGTAGCCAATCCAAATTGGTCTTGTAAGAGATCCGCTACAGAACGAATATCGTCAAAACATGCAATGCATTCGCAGATAAAATTATCCCATTAAATCAAACAAATACCAGAGCTAGACCGACTAACCTGCTCTAACACAGCCTCGGTAATCAAATCCCCAGCAACCTCCTTTGATTCAGAAATCACGGATAGTTCATCCACCACCCATTTCCTTCCACTAGGATTCGGCACCAACCCTGCAAACCTCTGCAAATCTCTCACCTCTTTTTGCATCCCCTTGGCCGCCTTCTTCTTTGCCAAAGCGAAAATTACCTGATCCATGGCTTCATCATTCATATAAACTTCAAAAGTGATCTCATCTTTACAGGGAACCACCAAATTAAACAATCTTGATATCAAATCATGCCTGCTCTTTAATTCCATTGTTGCCAGCAATCCCTGGCAGTACCTTCGCCCACTCGCATAGAATTTGAACACGGTTTGCCCTTCTTTCAACAACAAAGGCGAGTCCTCCCCTTCTCCAACACCCAAAAGGCTGAAATTTTTCTCAAAGATCGAACCTTTCGTAGCAAACTTCGCCGCCCATGCCAAAGCAAGATTCTCGTTCTCACGTTTACCGGTGAAGTAATTGATCACAAAAACAATCAAGAAAGACCCACAGACAATCTCCACCGTAAACGACTTCTTCGAAACTGTCGCGTCTTGGGATTTCGCGGTCGTTTTCGGATCTGGATCATTGGGTGTGGCGTTTTCAGTATCCTTTGCAGGTTCAGGCGGAGGTTGTTCGACGGGTAAGCCCTCGAATTCGTCCTCATCCCAGTACTCAAAAGATGTAGCGGATGGCTTTTGAAGATCCGATTGGGACGGAGTATCCGAAGCGGGAACAGGATTAGGATCAGGATCTGTTTGGGTTTCAAGATCTGAAAGGGGTTGTGAATCGGACTTGGTAACAGGCGGCAATCGGATCGAGTGGTGTTCTAAGATCTCTTCCTCAATAGTTTCATCATCTTCGGCGTCGAATCCTTCAAAGTGGGAATCGGCGATAACGCGAGAGAAAGGGAGTTGGGTGATCAAAAGAGATAGGAGGAAAAGCAGATGGAAGAGAGAAAAGTTCATTTTGGGGGGGAATTGTTCTTTTTCGGTATCCGATTCGTTGTTTTAAGAGGGTGAAGGAAACAGGGTTTCGTTAGCGGCTATGGAGTTGAGAGCGGAGAGAACCTATGGCTATGAATTAGGAGACGGCTGAAGTGATGGAGATAAGAGAATCGGATGTAGACCGATCTTTAGCTCTCCGCGCACTCTAAACTTCGACGTTGAACCACCATCGCTCCTATGGATTGCTATTATAATATGCAGGGATGTACTGAAAAAAATTAGGATTACATACTCAAATATTAAAATTTAAACTATTTCAGTGAAAAACATTATAAATGGGTTATTCTTCTTCTTATATTTATTTAAAATTTAAAGTTGTATTTTTTAAACAAATTTTACTTGGGAGAAAAAAATGGAGAATTTGTTCATAAGTTTTTGAATCTATAACTTAGAGAAAAAAAATATCAACTGAGAGCTTTAATCACTTGCTCTAGAAATTGTTAACTAAAATTGAGTTTAAATCGTAAAGTTTAGAATTAATTTATTTATTACTTTTGAATCACTTAACGTGAATTTTTTATGTAATGTTTGACAAATATATGTATTAAATGTATAATGTTTGATAAATATAAGTACCACAAAATGATAAATTTACCTTTTTTTTCTTCTTTTCAATTTGGTACTTAACTCGAATAAAATTCTTAAATTGATACATAAGTTGATGACAAAATTTAGATATCAATAACAGTACTGACATGACATTGACCGACCAAAGCATTTAATATTTGAATGTCACCTACCGCAACATGATCATTCGTTAAAATACCAAATCATCACATATATCAAGTTGTTTTTTTTTTTTTAAATTCAAGTGTAAAAAAAAAAACTCAAATATTAAATTAAAAGCAATTATTAAATTCAGTGGCCAATTTATATTAGAGTTTAAGCGGGAATTTTATTTTATACACAATGCATTGAATTCGAGATCTGTTTAAACGATATCAAGCTGTTTATTACTTGGATCAATTCTGTTAGTGTCGGAATTTATATTTTAAGATGCATTCTAATACTTAAATCAGTAAAAAGTATTGGCTATGTTTGGCAAACAACGATTTGAGCTAAAATAAAAGGTTTGAGTTAAAATTATAAGTTTGGCCGGCCAAATCCGTTAATTTAGATGTTTGGTAAATAGCAGATTGGGTTGAAACCTCTAATTTTGAAGGGTTGAAACCTCCAATTTTGAAAAAGCTGCTAATAGGAGCTTTTTGAAATTAGAGGTTTCACCCTAATCCACTATTTATCAAACATCCAAATTAACAAATTTGACCGATCAAACCTCTAATTTTAAAAAACTGCTAATAGGAGCTTTTTGAAATTAGAGGTTTTGACATAAGAGTTATAAAGATCATTTTACTAAGTATATTTGGTAAATAGCGGATTGTGGTGAAACCTCTAATTTTGAAAAAGTTGTTAATATAAGCTTTTTGAAATTAGAGGTTTTGTCATAAGAGTTATAAAGATCATTTTACCATTAACAATTATAAAAAATTTTCAAATAACCTAATTTTAATTTTTCACCCTCACGTATTTACTTAATTCTTACACATTTATATTTGTATTTAAATTTAATAATTAATTAAATTGTATTAAAAACAATTATATAAATAATAAACTATTATATAGATCCTTCAAATATACTTAGTAATGTTATATAAAAATTATTTTTTTATAATCTAATTAATGCCAATAGATACAAAATATTGATAACTACCAATAAACAATTTAAACAAGTATCGAATATAATCATATCTTTATATGTTATTTTTCTTGTTTAAATAATCAAACAACTATCAGTTAATTTTACCAAATACTTTTATACAATCAGCTAATATAATTCGCTGGTCAAATCAGCTAATATAATCAACTAGCAACTATCAACTATTGTAATTTACTATCAATTATCAGCTTTGATAAAAAAAAAAGAATCAATTATCAGGTATCCTCTAATTGTCAAACATAGTCATTGAGAATGAATGCAAGAACAATTAAGGCCGAAAACATAGAGATGTTATTGAGAATTTATAACATACCTCGAGGTCTACATATAGCATGAAGATTGCCTAATCTTTGGACCTTAGACTACATTTATTGGTTACTTATTACAGTGATTTATGACAATCTTTTAATTGATTCCGAATATCTTTAAAGAAAACAGAGGAGTCTTATGTACAAAATAGTACGGTAGGGATAAACAGAGGACTCCGTTGTTGTAATTCAGCCGGCAGGAGCGGCTCCGAGTGGGATGATCAACATCGCCCACATCTCGATCCGACGCCCCTGTTTTTTTTCATCTAGCTTCCCATGAATTTAGAACATAGAAGACCGAAAGCGAAAATCAGGGGCCAAACTTGTATTTTAATAGGGGTCGAACGATCTCGAACGCAAAAGCTATAATTGATCATTGTGAAAATGGACTGAGTCACAGCACAGATCAATCCGATCATTTCAGTGAATGTACCGAAAGGCGTATCGGTAGGAGGTGGACGATAAAACCATGGCATTCTCCCATCACTCCATCTCCATTTCCATGTAATTTTCTGCCTTTTCCCTTTGCAAACAAGCTCCACTAAGCAAAGAAGCATGGACGTGTAGGACAGTAGCATCATTGTGAGAACATATATAGGCTTTTTCTCCGATGCCATTTGGTCCACGACTGCCGAAGGAATCTCCAGAACGAAGTTCACAAGAGCGAAACAAGTCCCGAAAATGATAAGGAAAAAGAAAGGATTAGTATATAATTATATAGTTTCAGATTTTGGTGTGTCGTGCATAATCTGAACCTTTGTTTTCAGAGTACATAGACATAAACAATGTCGATCGCGTTGGGCCTGATTACGATTTGATTCGATCTCGAACTCGTCGGTGTTAGTGTTTGCATTTAGCGTCTGCTGTTCTTCGTCGGGTTGGTCTTTGGCTGTTTTCCGATTATCGGAGCAGCCTTCGCTTGTTTCTTCTTCTTCTTGCAATCATAAAACCCAGAAAAGTTAAAAAGTAAAAGAGATGAAACGAGAATGAAGAGGAAAGAGGAGGTGGCTGCTTTTAGACTGTTGTTGTCGAGTTGAGTGGTGACTGACAAATCGGGTTCGAAATCTGAAACGGCCATCATTCCGTCGAGGGCTTCGCTTTCGGCGACGGCGCCAATGGCCTCCATTTCCACGAGGGCTTCCACTCCGGCAACGGCGCCAATGGCCTCCATTTAAACGGCAATAAGTTACCAAATGATTTCCGGTCAAGAACCAAGAACTTAGCTAAGGTTTTGGAGTAACCAAATTTCAAGCCAAAAAAGGAAGAAAAGTCCGTTGATTTTCTCCATGCGTTTACTTTCTCAGAAGGGCCAATTTCAGGGTAGGTTGGTCCTGTTTTGGTCACTTGGATTATTAGTTTACTGAACCCTTAATTCCCGTTTGTTTCATTAACAAAAATATCAATGTTTATATGTACTTTATTTTTTTTTTGGGTAAAGTACACCAATGGTCACTAAACTATACCCGAAAAAATAAAATGGTAACTAAACTTTCAAAAATTACAAAATGACAATTAAACTTTATGTTTTGTTACAAAATGGTAATTGTGTCGTTAATCTCCGTTAAAGATGTGAAGTGGTTGTTAATTTTTTTGTATAATAGTACATTTAGTCCTTCATAGTTATACATTCAATCAATTTAGTCATAATTTGAAGAAATTCAATAAATTTAACCCTCAATTTTTACACATTGTTATAATTTAGTCCCAATTTCAAAAAGTTAACCCTTAATATTTCAATATTACTTCAATTTAGTCCCTCTTGTGTACTTTCGAATAGTTTCGGGAGTTCCTACTTTCTTTGAAACGTGAGAGAATCAGAAGAACGTAGAACATTACAAGAATTGCGTGGGAAATTTCTTTCAACCATACTGGGAGATGGGAGTTTAAATATCTCGGCTCCCACGATCGCACCAGACTTTCTTAAGGACATGCTTTTCAGGAAGATGGTTCTGGTAGTTTGTGATGATATGTCAAATTCAAGACAACTCGAGTTTTTGTTCCGCATAATAAATAGGTTTGCCTCTGGAAGTCGAGTCATCATTACCACCAGGGATAAGCAAGTGCTAATCCAGAATGACATTGATCTCATTTATGAAGTGGAGGAATTAGATGGAAATGAATCTGTTCAGCTTTTCTGTTAGCGTGCCTTCAAAAACAATCACCCCAAGGGATATCAGTTGGAGTTATCAAATATGGTTTTAAGTTTTGCTAATGGAAACCCTTTGGCTATAAAAGTTTTCGGATCCTCTCTTTATGGCAAGAACAAAAGCTACCAGGAAAGTGCAGTAAAGAAACTAAAGCAGATTCGCATCCATAAACTGTTGAGAAGCAGTTTTGGTGGATTAGATTGTGAAGAGCAGACATGCTTATTGACATAAGCTTGTTTCTATAAAGGAGAGGAACACCACTTCGTAACAAGGATTATGGATGCTTGTTATATCTATGCACATTCAGGAATTGGTAACCTCATTGATAAATCTCTGATATCTGTTTCGAAAAATAAGATAGCAATGCGTGATTTATTGTAACAGATGGGTCAGGATATCGTTCACAATGAATCACGTTTAGAATCTGAAAGACGCAGTAGGCTGTGGATTCCTATCGACATCTTCTTAGAGGCCATGGAGAGGTTGAGAACTCTTGATTTAAGCGGGACAACTTTGAAGGAATTACCATCCTCAATGGAGAATCTTTTTGATCTTGAGTGTTTGAGAATGAACAACTGTGAAAACCTTGTTCATCTTCCAGATAACTTGTTTCCTGCCATTGGAGGAGCTTTATTAACAGGCGAATCAGAGACACAAAAATATCGATATGGGTTGTCCTCATTGACTATCTTAAGCTTGCGGGAATGCAAGAGACTTAAATCATTACCAGAGCTTCCTCCAAGACTAAAGCTTTTAGATGCAGCTTACTACACTTCACTAGAGGATGTCTCAAGCATTAAAAGGCATTTTGAGAAAGTACCGGGAATTGATTATCAGAAGGTCAGATTATTCTTGTTCTTCTATATCTCCAGTCTGGCAAAATGATTTATATGCTGAAGGATTAATCTTGTTTTCTGATCATTATAATCGAAAACATGCATTCCATTTCATGGATTACGTTATGGCATGCATCCCTGAAACTGAAATCCCAGAATGGTTTGACTTCAAAAGCTTAGGATCTTCGATAAACATCCAGTTGCTTAGGATCTTCGAAAGCTCAATTTAGGGTAAAGTAAACAATAAGGACTAAATTGAAGTAATATTGAAATATTAAAGGTTAATTTTTTGAAATTAGGACTAAATTATAACAATGTGTAAAAATTGAGGGTTAAATTTATTGAATTTCTTCGAATTATTACTAAATTGATTGAATGTGTAACTATAAAGGACTAAATGTGCTATTATACAAAAAAATTAACAGCCACTTCACATCTTTAACAGAGATTAACGACACAATTACCATTTTGTAACAAAACATAAAGTTTAATTGCCATTTTGTAATTTTTGAAAGTTTGATTACCATTTTATTTTTTCGAGTATAATTTAGTGACCATTGGTGTACTTTACCCTTTTTTTTCGTTCTCTCATTTTTTTTCTCTTATTTTTATATTTCCAGAAAATGTCTTTCTAGAAAGTAGATATTGGAGTATCAAAAAAACAATTTAAGATCTACATCGAATAATCATAAAACTCGTAATTTAGATCATCAAATTTTTCTATCTAAACAACTTTTAGAAAAAAGTGTCATGCTGTTACCAAAACTATTCTTGCATGAAAATTTCAACTATGTCAGTTAACTGCGTTCATACTTTGAAAGGAAAAAAAATGAGAACTCGGATACTACCATTAGTGAGTCCTTGAACTCGGCCTCACTTGCACTTCCACTCATCACCCTTCACTTATATAACCGGAGTTCAGCCCCTGTAACCAAAAAGATACGAAAGATTTGTCCAAATTTAAGTTTAGGTAGATTTAAAAATTCTAACTAAATTTTTTATATCGATTAAAATATTTTTTTATTAAGTAAAGAAATAATTACAGTCCAAAAAAATGCAGTGATTCGAACTGATGAAATAATATGAGCATTCTTGATCACTCGGTCAATTAATAGTTCTTATTGGTCATAATAGAAAATAGTAATTTTAAGCTATTATACGAAAAAGCATAGATTATTTTATTCGATTATATTTCTACTTATTATTTTTCTGTCATGATTTAATAGCGTATTAACTATGTCAAGTTCAGCTTAACATAAAATTTAAACACAAATTATGCAATCAAACAAGGTGGTGTAAGAAATATGAAAATGAAGCTACAAGTAAAACTTTAGCGAGTTAGCCACATATTCTCGAGCTGAATTATGAAAAGCTCGAAGCGACATACCTATGGTGCTGAACTATTTTGGAGGTTTTTCTTCTTCCAGCAACAAATGTACCATAGACTTTACTACCTCATTATCTACAATCGTAGCATTCTACGAAGGAAAAAAGAACAATAAGTTAAGCAGAGCATCAAAGGCACAAGCTTCACCAGGGAAAGACGGTGAACAAATGAGAAACTTCAACAAATAATGTAATCAATTAATCAAACAATATTTTGCATACCATGTTTGTGAACCATGAAAGGGATATTGATGAACAGAAAAAGAAACCATGAACCTTAATCTTACCATTCGGTTTAGGCATTTGCAAACATTTCGCGTATACTGATCCCAAAATCCAATGCAATCGAAAGAAGACAACTAAACTACGAATGATCACACACAACTATACCTCTGGCTTTCTAATCGTTTCTTTCAGAATTGAATGAAGAGCAGATCTAAGTTCCTTGCACAATACAGCAGTTTGAGCAGGCACTGTCAACTTTAGCTATCCATCTATAGCAACCAATCCAGACTAAAAGAAAAAATATGTTAGAAAACTAAAAACCAAAATGGACCAGCAGATGAAGCAGAAGTTTTGAATAAATACCAAGGATTGCAGAAAATACCTGATGCTGAATGTTAATTAACCCACCAAACAGGAAAATAGAGAAGGGAGATATGATGGTAGTATCTCGCAGAAATACCTTGTTGGTTTCAACCTGTTAATGCCAAAATTAGATTGCAGTACAAAAAGTCTCCTAACAAATTTTCATTTTCCTTCCATTTTTAATCAAGGAAAAGTGAATTTCACCATTTTCAGTCTTGAGAAATCTCAAAAGTATCTAATTCTACATTATGAACAGATATGCCTATAGGCATTCAAGAAACTTCTTACATTATACTGTACATTATAACAAACAACTAGTACACGAATAAACAGACTTTTCAAGGAAAAAAAGGAAGCTAATCTTTTACATTAGCCTTTGTTACTTGTTAGGTTAGTTCTATCGCTCAACAGGAAATGACCATGCACTGGTTTGTCAATCCTCTATGTATGTCATGTATGAAATAAGCAATATTCACAAATTAGAGGAGTAAATTAAATCCACTAGATAGAAGTCTACATACCTTTTCAAGGAAGACAAGAAATGGATGTTGAAAGGATTTCAAGTTACTGTTAATGGAAGTAGGGTGTATATGAACCTCTCGCCTTCCATCATACCAGACTGGATGACCCTTTGTTGTAGGATTGGGTTTAAGTCTGCTGAGAGTTGCTCCAGTTATGCCCAGCTCCGTAGCAGCGACATTGGGGTATAAACCAGCACATAATATTGCCTTCAAAGATGATATTAGAATTATATCCAGAATTAGATGCAATTTTGTGGTTATAATCATCCTTTGCTACACAAACCTTGTAAATAAACCACACTTAACAGCACATCATCGTGCTCGTAAGTCAGTAGATGAAAGTAGGAACTTCAGATATTTCAAGCCCTTTATCAAATTATTGAACACACATAGGAGAATGGCGGTTCTACAGATATCTGTAAATTTACAGGAAAATTAAGATAGAGAATTGAAAAACAAAATATGAAAGTTTTAGTGATATAAGAATACAGGAAAAACAAAATTAGTAATAATAAAAATGAGGGCCCCAGTTTACAAGTGGGTAGCGTATAGGATGGCTCTAACACACTTCCATTTAGGGACAGATATAACTGAACATCCAATAGCCTCATGAAAAATAAAATAGGATGTCCACAATAAAAATTGCTCATAAAGTTATAAACAGACTGCATACAGAGTCCAAACAAATGAAGTGAATAAAGACCAAAAAGATGACCTCAGCCATAACGTAAGAGATTTGCGCAACTGCAAAAGTAGCACTAAAATGTGAACTAATTGAAGAAAAACAGAAAACTCGAAGAGGGACAGAAAACTTTCTGTTCTGTATTTCGAATGAATAAATTTTACAAGGGTTACAGCCCTTTTATAGGCTTAGAGTAGGAATTTGAATACAATTAGGAGTCCTACCTACTTAAGACTTTTAATCCTACTTAGATTAGACGACTCCTACTTACAATATGATTACAACACGTTTAGGTAGTAGACTTTAACTAAAACTCCTATTAACAATTAAATACTAAGTAAATAATCCTATTTACACCGGACTAACTTACACTCTGGAGAATATACATTATATAATCCCAGCTTGAATTTGAATTTCTCGAAAAAGGCTTTTGGCAAAGCTTTTGTTAGCATGTCTGCTACTTGTTCTTCAGTAGGGACATAGTTCAAAACTGCCACTTCACTTGTAAGTTTCTCTGCGATGAAGTGTCTGTCAATTTCAACATGCTTTGTTCTGTCATGTTGAATAGGGTTCTTGGCAATCTGGATTGTAGACTGATTGTCATAGAACACTTCAAACTTTTCTTTTTCACTCACTCCAGCTCTTTTAGCAGTTTTACCAACCATATTCCTTCACACATTCCAAGAGCTAATGCTCTATATCCTGCCTCTGCACTGCTCCTCAAAACAACTGTTTGTTTATTGTTTTTCCAAGTAACCAAGTTTCCCCAAACAAAAGAACAATATCCACTGGTTGACCTTCTATTTGTCAGCTCACTTGCCCAGCTAGAGTCCGTAAAGATCTTCACTGTCTTGTCCCCTGTTTTCTTGAACAACAAACCATGGCCTGGTGTCCCTTTGAGATACCTAGGAATCCTCTTTACAGCTTCCATATGTTATTCAGTAGGATTAGTCATATGCTGGCTAACAATGTTAACTGGAAAAGCTATGTCAGGTCTGGTCAAGGATAAATAAATTAACTTTCTGACTAACCTTTAATACAACCCCTTGTCTGTTTTAGGACTTGAATCGCCTTGGCTGAATTTCAAGCCTGCATCCATAGGTGTTTCAACTGGTTTGCAGCCTAGTATTCCGGTTTCAGTGAGTAAATCTAGAACATACTTCCTCTGGTTGATGACCAATCCTTTACTCGATCTGGCTACCTCCATGCCTAGGAAATATCTAAGTTTTCCTAGGTCTTTCATCTCAAATTCCTTGCTCAACAAATTTTTCAGATGGTTTATTTCTTCCTCATCATCTTCTGTTAAAATTATATCATCCACATACACTATTAAGATAACTCTTTTGTCATTAGAAGTTACCTTAGAGAACAATGTATGGTCTGCCCGGGACTGCTGATAGCCACTCTCAAGAACAACCTTTGTGAATCTGTCAAACCATGCTCTAGGAGACTACTTCAATTCATAGAGTGATTTTTCTAGTCGACAAGCCTTCCTCCCACAATCTGCAAACTCTAAGCCTGGTGGAATTTTCATGTACACCTCATCTTCTAACTTTCCATTAAGAAAAGCATTCTTAATATCTAGTTGGTGTAGTTTCCAGTCACTGTTCACAGCCAGGCTCATTAACACTCTGACAGTGTTTAATTTGGCTATTGGAGCAAAGGTTTCCTTGTAGCCAATCCCATAAGTCTGCGTGAAGCCTTTGGCCACCAGCCTAGCTTTGTACCTGTGCACACTCCCATCGGCATTGTATTTAATGGCAAAGACCCACTTGCAACCCACTGGTTTCTTTCCTTGTGGAAGATCAACAGCAGTCCATGTTCTATTCTTTTCCAGTGCTTCAACCTCCTCTTCAATAGCCCTCTTCCACTTAGGATTATGTAATGCCTCCTCAATAGTGGCAGGTATCTGCTCTTCATCTAAACAAGCTGTAAAAGCCTTAAAAGATGGCATTAAATTACTATAACCAGCATATTTTAGAATAGGGTGTTTCGTACACTCTCTAACCCCTTTTCTTTTAGCAATAGACAGATACTCGAACTCAAGCGAGTGGGAAGGAATTCCAGTTACCTCATTACCTCTTGTTTCTTCACTAGCAGCTGGACTCAAGTGCAATTCTCGGCAAGTGTCAGATTGCAAGATGGTCTCTGGGATCAACTTTTTTCTTTTGGTATAAACCTGTAGTTCCTTAGGAGGATTAAGTGTAGGATTAGATGAGGTGTGAGGAGTTGTAGGAGTAATCTGTGGTGATGGAACTGTTTTTGTGATGATGGGTGAAGGAGCAGGGGATTTGAAAAAATTCTGAGGTTTCAAAGAATCAGTATTATTAGAAAATAAAGGTACTGAAGAAACTAAAGGATAAACCTGGTTTGGTTGAGGTTGGAACACATCCCAACTCTCCCCTTGAGTTGTAGCCTTCGAAAAATAGGGTACCTGCTAAAAAAATGTAACATCCACAGAAGTAAAAAAATTTCGAGAAGGAGGGTGAAAGCATTTGTAGCCCTTCTTAAGTGAAGAATAACCAACTAAGACACATTTTAAGGATTTAGGGTCAAGTTTAGTTTTAGAGGGATCTATGTTTTGAACAAAGACTGTACAACCAAATACTCTCAAAGGAATGACAGAAAACATAGGTTTAAAGTGAGGAAAACTTTCCAAGAAAATATCCCTAGGTGTCCGAAATTTGAGAACTTTACTGGGCATCCTATTAATTAAATAGGTGGCAATTAATAAGGCTTCACCCCACAAGTATTTAGGAACATTATTTCTAAACATGAGGGCCCTAGTAACTTCTAACAAATGTCTATTTTTTCTCTCTGCGACCCCATTTTGCTGTGGTGTATCTACACAAGATGTAATATGGACGATTCCATGTTTAGCAAAAAAAACTCCTAGGGACTTGGAAAAATACTCCCCCCATTGTCATATTTTAGAATCTGAATTTTTGTACCAAATGACTATGGACCATAGCGTAAAATCTTTCAAATATGGATGCAACCTCAGATTTGTCTTTGAGCAAGTAAGTCCAAGTGGTTCTACTGTGATCATCTATGAAAGTAACAAACCACCTACCCCTATCACATTCTTCACTTTAGAAGGACCCCAAACATCACTGTGGATCAAAGAAAAAGGTCGTGAGGATTTATAAAGAGATGGTAAATAAGAAGATCTTGTTTGTTTAGCAAGAGGATATTTATGGCATTTGAATGAACTTGGATTGTTATTAATAAATAAATCAGGAAGCACTTTTGCAAGGTAATAAAAACTAGGATGGCCTAACCTAAAATGTCATAACATTGCATCATCTATTTGTCCTAAAGAGGTAAAACAAGAAAGTTGTTTAGAAAAGAAAGGTTTGGGATTGCTTTGAAGGACATAAAGGCCATCTTGCAAGCTAGCACTGCCAATCTTCTTCCTCGAGTTCAGTGCCTGCAAAAAACAAGTAGAATCATTAAAATTCAAGAAGCACTTTAAATCTTTGGAAAGCTTGCTAACAGAAAGCAAGTTGCATGCAAGGTTAGGAACAAATAATACTCCCTCAAGTACCAAGTCTTCATTAACAACAACTGAACCACTCCCTTTAATAGGTGATAGAGAGCCATCAGCTGTCTTAATTGATTTGTCAGAAACGATAGGTTTAAAACTGAAAAATAATTCTCTATTACCAGTCATGTGATCTGAGGCTCCAGAGTCAATTATCCAGGGTGAGACAGCTTTGGTGGAGAGAAGGGCAGTAGGTAAAGAGTTGCTGGAGTTACCTGATTCTTCTACTATGGCTAGATTCCCATCTCTAGTCCTGGCAAACCTGCCAAACATTCTTTGAAGCTCCTTCATTTGTTGCTTAGAAAAACCACTTGAACCACCACTTGTTGCTGCATTAGAAACTTCTAAAAAAACTTCCAATCCAGCATAATTTTCTGCTGTAGATTGTTGCTCAACGGAAGTGGAAGAATTTTCTGCCATGAAGAATTTTGCTAAATAGGATCGATTAGACTGATACCATAAAGAAAAATAGAAAACTCGAAGAGGGACATAAAACTTTCTGTTATGTATTTCGAATGAATAAATTTTACAAGGGTTACAACCCTTTTATAGGCTTAGAGTAGGAATTAGAATACAATTAGGAGTCCTACCTACTTAAGACTTTTAATCCTACTTATATTAGACTACTCCTACTTACAATATGATTACAACACGTTTAGATAGTAGACTTTAACTAAAACTCCTATTAACAATTAAATACTAAGTAAATAATCCTATTTACACCGGACTAACTTACACTAATTCAAAGCAAACAGGCACAAATGTTCATGATTACCTTCACAACTGCAGAATGATGTGAATGCATATTGAATGGTTGTGAGTAATCAGAAAACCAACCATCAAGATTCTCCTTCCTTTTTCTCCCAATCTGCAAGAGGAGAGCGAGAAAACATACATTGCATCTAATGCCATAAAAGTTGTATCAATTAAATCACAGGTTGCATACCTGATGATTCATTGGAAGACTGATGAATCCTATATCTGCTAGCAATGTTCCAAATTGTATTCTCATGTCTCTGAAAATTTAAGAAGTCAAAAGTTTAAGATTACTAGCGCACAAAAAAAAAATCATTTCAGTAGATATTATCATGATTACATTGGTTATTTCTTATGTACATATATACCATGGTTTTACTGGCATACTTTAGGTAGCAGTTTGGTAAATATCTAAACCTACACTCCTCAACCACCAATTGAACCCAACGTATGGAAGAGCTAGAAAGGAGAAGCAAGTCAAGCAACTATCATACTGACACTTGAGACTTGCTAACTTTGACTCGGATAGGGTGCGGCATGACAAATATGATTGGGAGCAATTTACTCCTTTCACTTCTAAGTGGGATCTCCAAAGGATGGTAACAAAGATAATAACCAATAGGTATAAGCAGGCACCATGACATATTTTCTCTCAGCAAATTGGCAAAGATTCCACTACCAGAAGGAAATGTATCCCATTAATCCTATGCAACTTATATCACAGCTAGCAAACCTCTTCTTGCTGGGAAATGTGAGGAAGGTAGCTTAAAAGCCAGAAGAAAGATTTTTGCAAAGCATACAAAGTTTCGGAAATTGATCCTCATTTTGCGTTGTATGTACAAAGGTCATTGAACTAAACCTGTAATTGAATTTTACCAACATATAGCAATCATATATTTGATAAATAAAACCACCAAACACAGAGTAATTCAGAAATTGTAAATGAATTTGCCAGCATACACTCTATGAGCAAGTATTGAGTGTTTCATCGTTTCAAGTGTTGCAAATTGTATGATCACAGCTGAATCGAACTTGCAAAAGTTGAGTCACGCACTTAGAGCACTGTCAGAAACGGAAAAACATTTGAGAGTGTCAAAGAATAAAAAATAAGTAAATATAAAAAAATAAAAATATGCAGGTAGTTGGGTACTCTTTTTTTTATTTTATTTTGCGACCCGGACCTAACCCAGAAACTGGCGGGCTGGGTACCTGACCAGGGCATGAAATATTTAAAAAAAATTCAAATTTTTTTTTGGTTGGGTCCGAATTGGATATTTTTAACACCCCTATAAACAATGCACACGAGTAATATGTGTATGTAATGAAATGTTGTTTAGAAAGACTTTCTTTGTAATTTTCATCTTTGTATTCACAGTAATATATCTATGTTTACTGGATAAATAAAACTACACATTTGTAAAAAAAAATGTTCCCTATAAACCAAGCTCCTCCATTAGGATTGTATTTACAATTTTTATTTAAAATATTAAAAATATGTTTACATATACATAAAAATTGTTTAATTGTTAAAAAATATTGAAATATGTCAAATATGTTAGTATTACTTGAAGAGTATGTAACAAATTAAATTTTGGGCATTTTTTAGTAGAGTTTTAAAAACGTGGATCTAACTCAAGCCATGAATACCAGTCTTAGCCTCCGTTCAGGAATAAGGTTGGAACGGAATTTTAAGACAAAAACGGTGATAACGACGGTTTGAAGAAAAGTTTAAATTTTCAGCGTTTTCAAAAGCTTGATTTAGAGACCAAATCAGGTGCGAAAATTAGTTAAAACTAAGATTTTTGGATCGTTCATCACAATTTTTTCGTTGACAATTAAAAATTAGTTCCAACCTCGTTCATGAACGGATCCTTAAGAAATCTGCACCTATAAATCATGCATTAGTATTTAGCATACACACATGACTACAACCTAATAGAGTACACTAGAATTCGTAGGTGCTTGAAGCAATCTAGTTCTTCTCAAACAGACAACAATCAATCTCAGTTTTGTATTAAATTCCGAGTTTGGGGTTGTGTTGTCCTGTTCCAGAATGTGACTCAAGCAATTATTATGAAGTTTATAATTACAAAAGTTACAAACACCTAAAATTAAGCAGCTGTTTGATTAGGAAAGCTCTCTCATTATGTCTCTCTGATATCCCGCACGTAATCCATCATAAGGTTTAATCATGCTTTAGTCCCTCTATTATCTTGAAATTTCAGATTTTAATATAAAGAGAAGGCTTAAATATACATATAATACCTAAATTATCCACTTCCCCCCATAATAGTATTTCTAGAATTTTTGTTATCAAGTTAATACATGACTTAGGTGCATTCCCTCATGTTGGGGTTTAAAGAATTTTTGCTCTCAAGTTTGTACCAGAACTAGACATATTTTCTCAAATTTGTACCAAAACTTATGCATTCTATCAATTTGGACCCGATTTAAAATAATTCGATAAATTTAACCATTTATAATTAAAAACTATATCAATATATTCTTTGTTATTCTCCTAAATTGTTTGTTCTTCTCCTAAAATTGTTATATTGTTTTATGGTATAATAAAAGTTTAAAAGTAACTTGTTGGTTTATGATAGAATTCAATTATTTAACTGTTGTTTTGATCCGATTGACTCATTTGTTTGATAGTATTACAAAAATGATTAAATTGATAGAAGTTTTAAATATGAAGGGCTAAATTTATTGAATTATTTCAAATTAGAAGCAAAATGATAGAAAATATAAGTTCTGAGACTAAAACTATTAATAAAAGTACTAAAACAATAGATGAAATTAAAGTTTGAACGCCAATTTGAGAGAAAATGTCTAATGATATCATATAGCAACTTGAGAGTAAAAATTTTGTAGGTACCAAATTGGAAAAAAGTGTATAGTTCAGATATCAAATATATTATTAACCCTAAAAAGAAACTAAAAGCAGAATTATATCCATTCATTCATTGACCCCAGTAGTTAACCAGTCAACTTCCCCTACCTCCGAGGCTTAACCTTCAAACAACAATCTTTCTCTCTCTGCAATCTTTTGCAGTAAAAGCAAAGAAATCTCAGACTCGGACCAACTCAGTATCATTTATCAGATATATCATCTCTCCTTCTCCACAGTCTACACGCGGAAACACACACGATTTTTCTAATATAATCTCAAGCTTTTTCCATGGAAACCCAAGTCCCAGTTTCGCCTACAAAGCCACCAAATGACTATCGCTCCAACGTCGACACTTCCCGCCCTTTTCGCTCCGTCAAAGAAGCCGTCGCCGTCTTCGGCGAGCGGCTTCTCGTCGGAGAGATATACACTCCGAAGTCTTACACTTACAGCCGCCCTTCTAGCCAAGAGATCACCTGGTTTTCACCCAGCACTCCGCTAAGCCGTAGAGAAGATGATCAACAGGAGGTCCTGTACACCTTAAAGAAGCTCGAGACGGAGCTGAAGGAAACAAAGGCGGATCTGAAGCTGCTGAAGGAAAGAGAATCTGAAACGGAGATTGCGTTGGCTTCATTGAACGCTGAACTCCACAAGAGCATGTCGAAGTTGGCTATAGCCGAGGCTGCTGCAGCTAAAAAGGCGGCGGAGACGAAGCCGAGGACGGTGAGTTTGGATGTAGCGAGGGAGGAAGAGAGAAGAAAGGAGTTGATGAAACGAATGGAGAATAACCCGACGTTGTCTCAGATACTGAGTATAGGTGAAAAAGAAGGGTATTTAGGAGGGAAAAGAGAGAGGAAGTTGATGAAGAAGAAGCCCATTGTTCCTCTGGTTGGGGATTGGATTTTCAAGAAGAAAGGGTCGCCTAGTACTCTTCACAATCCTCTTAATGCCTCTTGAAAAATGTTTTTTTAATTATTATTATTTAAAATCTCGATTGATCTCCTGAAGTGTTTGTTTTGTTTTCTTCTTTTCTGTTTCTATTACATGTATTTTGAGGGTGTTTTGGTGCAATGTATAATTAAAGAGATTCATCATGTTTCATTGTTCAAATTTTCTGCCTTGCCATTAGGCTCTATGCTTTGTAAGCTTACTATAGCTAATAGAATGACTCGAGCTTTTAGTAATTAGTATATTAATTTTTAAGTTCAAGTAGAGTCTATCAATTTATGTCTGATATATATTACAGATGAAAAATATGAAGAATTATATATGTGTATTGTATATTGTTATAGAAAGTTGTTTAAATTAGACTTATCAATATCATAACATTATAAAATGTTTACAATTAAGTTTGAACAATAAACTCGAACAACTTGACTTGAAAATTTTTTCAAATAAAGTTTGAGTTATAAAATAGGACTGAACAACTCGATTAAATCCTTTTTTTTTTACTCAACTCAAGTCGATCTAATACTCACCCCTTTAGAATCCACTTACACAATATAAAACTTAAAAGTTTTCACATTTTTTGATTGTTAGATTAATTGAATTTAATAAATGAAATTAAACTTTTAAATTAAGGATATTCCGCTTATTATTCTTCTCCATGTAAAAATCTCCTGTACGTTACCCATGTTCAATCTCAACCATCTATTTGCACTAATCCAATCATCCCAAAAAATAGGTAAAACTTTAAAGAGTTTTTATACTGTCAATAGATGTTAGCCCTATATTAATTATTTAATATTTTTAGTAGGGGTGTATAAGGTCCGGTTTCGGTTTAATTCGGTAAGCTATTTTAGTAACTACGGTTTTCAGCTCGGTTAACCTCGGTTTTTGGTTTTTCCATATTAATGTTAGTTTTTGAAATTTTGTATTTTATTTTGACAAAAATAGCTTTATTTGATGACTTTTAAACATTAAAAAGTTAGAGTTTTAAAGTATTTTCATAAATATTTATTAAAAACTTAATTTTTTAAGTAAAAAATAATAATTAAAAATGCATCTATAGTATTGTAAGTATAAAATACTTATTTTTACATTATAAAAATAAGTATAAATTAAATAAAAAATCAAATTCGGTTCAATTCGGTTCGGTTAACCACGGTTCATAAACTTATAAACCATAAACCGTCCAAACGCCTCGGTTCAGATCGGTTTTCGGTTAACCATGCCCAGCCTTAATTTTTAGTTAATTAACAGATTTCAAACTGAATTAACCGATAATTAAATAAAAAAAAAATTAATCAAAATTGATCGGAACACTTAATTAATCGATTCAATTTTAACATATCCCTAAAGTTTATAACCTGGACGTTCCAGCTACCGGGCTCAAACCCTACCTGATCATAATGATAATTTTAAAAAAAATGGATTCAAGAGGGGTAAGATGGATTTTCAATTAGATTTAGATCAAACTCGTCCCGCTTCACCTAAAATAATTACAAATTATTAATTATTTTAATATTTTAATTTACTAAAATTAATATAAATAAAAAAATATTTAATACTTCGTAATCAATTTGATCTAAGACAGAAACTCATAATCAAGTGCTCTGTCTTTAATTAAGTTTTAACGAGATAAGTCTACCCTTTGTCTAAATAAGGGGCCTAAGCCCGTTGACCATTGTCCATGTCCACAGTTCAAAACTTCAATTCTTATTTTATTTATTTTTTAAAAAGTTTTGTTAGAGAGAGTGAGGCCCTGTATTTTATTAAGTTTGAAAAGCTAAAATTATTTTTCTATTTAATGATTAATAAAAAAATACTTGAATTTTGATAAAAAAATAATCTCTTTTGAAAGGAGATTATTGACTCAAACTAAAAGTTATATTTTTTAGTTTTAGGGTTGAAAATTCCGTTTGAATTTAAAATGACAAGTTTAACCATTATTAATTTTAAATCTAATTACTTTTTTTCAAGAACACTTTTTGATATCATGTCCAAAATAGACATTTTATCTTTCCAACAATACTAAATACGAAATTCTTAAACCCAACTTTTCATAATCACTATTCTACATCACTTTTTAAAATTATTTTTACCGCAATTTTTATAGTCAATGGCAAACTAAGCATGAGTTTAGAATGCGACGTTTTAATTTCAGGCTGAAAAATAACATAATCAAAATTTTAGAAAATTTAAAATTTAAAATGTTATCACATAAATAAAATGCTATACTTTTAGGTCTCGTATATTCTAACATTTTGATTGTACTATGTTTTAATCTTAGACTAAGGGGCAGCGTCATACTCTCACGATTAGAGAAAAAAAATTATTTTTAAAGAGTTTGATGCTTAGCAATTGGCTCACGGCTTTTGTCAATTTTCGCATCTAGTAGTTCTGCCACAATCACCAGATAAATACATACGACATTTCTAATATTTTTTGAATAGGAATCTAAAATATTTTTCGCGCTAAATAAATGTATAATGTTTTCAAAGTTTTTATTTAGATATTTTATCGTTAACATTCGTTAAAAAAATTTCGTTCGCCAATAAAAACATATCACGTGACAGTATTAAATATTTTTTGATTTTTTTTAAAAATAAATAAAAAATTTTAAAATATCCTAAAATAATTTCCAAATCCCTAAAACTCCAAATCCGGCCATTTATACGGCGTTGGTCGCGTTTCCGGCGACGGAATGAAACGTCCTCTCTCGCTAAACAACTTACACACTGCTCATCGTCCGTTATACCATCGTTCGGCACGAATTATTCGAATGAATTATTCGACAATTTTAGCGTTTCATATGACGTCGGTCGATTTTCAGCGACGAGATGGTAGAGTAAATGGTCGTGATAGTCCGGCGACGGATGTGATGGGCGGCGGCAAAATCAGATCTAATCGGGATTTGAATTTTGGGGTGTTAGGGATTTTAAAATTTAGGCTATTTTGTGAAATTTGAGGTTATTTTATTTTATTAATTTATATTTATTTTTAAATATAATTTTGAAAATTTAAGAAGATGACATATTTCAGATAACGAAAGTTAATTGTGAAAATTAAAAGATAGTAAAAGCGAAAAACCTATTTGAATAACGTTAAAATATTAGACATCTATTTTATCTGAAACAAAATTTCGACACCAATCTAAAAAAATATAGTTTGAGCATTTATTTACCACTTAAGCCATTGGCAAATAATCAAATATCGAAGTTTAGGAAAGAGTGATTACTATTTGATTATTAGTATTTCATTTCTGTAATTCCAAACCAATAATCTAATTTGTTTTGGAGATGCAAGCCGTTGTTATTAATAACCTTACATATTGCTGCAAGGCGCGTTAATCCCCAGAACCCTTGTGTTCTCGTTCCATAACTTCCAAGGTTCGTTTCTATCTACTTTGTTTATTTTCTGAAAATTTAGTTCGGATTTTAATGTGAATTTCTGATTTGCCTAGCCCTCTAGCTTCTTTGGCGTCCGCGTCTTGATCGTGAAAGGCCGTAATCCAGCGCGGCGCTGCTCATGGCGTAGCGTGCGGATGCGATCACCTGTTCTCACGCGTAGGCAAGGTCAGTTTTGTTCGTCTCGTTTGGTGTGTTATAATTTTAGATCAATTTTGGAATCTGCTGCGTTTTAGTGCTTAGAGGAAATGATTTCATTAGAATTACTTGACTGTTGAAATGTCATGACCCTGCTGGTGCCTGGTAGCAAGGATGAATCGAAGAAGAAAGGATTAATAGAAGCAGAAGAGTATGAGCTTAAAGCTTGAAATTTTATTAATTCATCGATAGACAAAAACCTATTAGATTTGGGGTTTTAACCCAAACAAGTGTAAAACGACAGGGTTTTATTAAAGAAAATAAACTACAAAAGGACACTATTTTAATAAAACAAAACGGCACGTGACAATACTCCTCGCACGTAAGAATTCTTGTCTTCAAGGATTAAGGAAAGGAACTTGTGAATCTAACTTTAACCTCTATGAGATCACTGAAAATCTTCAAATAGTTGGACCAAACATTTCACATTGCTCTTTTTGCCTTAGCTAAAATTGTCGCATGAACAAACAATATTTCTTTGCCTGACGTGCTATGAGCACACTCCCAAGCTGCTTTGGAGTTAAATTTTGCGCGTATATATGTGTCATCCTTCAAGCACAATGTCGTATTACCAACAAAAGCTCCCATCACCCATTTTTCAATTATCGCAAGTCCACCCTAATGGCTATAGATCTTTAACATTGTCAAAAAGTCACAAGTATGCACACCTTTTGGATTTATCACTGCACACCATGGCGTAGGGCGTTTTTCAAATTAACTATGCGTGTGTTCAAAAAATTGAGGTTGGCATTCTGACTCCTATTAGTATTTGAAAACAAGGGAAGTACATCCATTCAAGAAAGCAACGTGCCAATTCCATATGTAGACCACCATTCAGCAGGGAGTAGAGTGTCTCTAGTCTAACTGCTATCTTCCTTCCAAAATCTCCTGCAGCATTCTTGTATGAGTTTATCTCCTTGCTGATTTTATCTTGAACTGTTACATAATAAACCAATTTCTCCATGCAATCAAGCATCCCTGACAACATCTCAGTAAGCATGTCTCCATTATTAGCTTCTCTCCCTACTATGACATTCCTGCTTCAAACGATCCTTGTCCCCAAGGATCCTTCAATGAGTGTTTGCTGAAAATAGTCTTGGAAGATGTTCAATACCAACATGAGACAAGTAATATATCAGAATTATTGTTAAGCATTGTGTTGGCCATGTCATTCTCTCCCATAAGAAAAACATGGAGCTTCTCATTCACGTCCAGGACACTATAACCAAGTGTACCGACCTTTTTCGTCCGGGCCTTTTCTTGGAAGCTCGTTCTCGGGTGGTAAGTCACGTGTTTTAAATAGAAAATGGTAAAAAAAATAGAGTCGCCACCGGTCATTTGGATAAGGTAGACCGGACACTGGAAAAGTAAACCAACGATAAGTTCGGGAGTTGGTTACAAGTGGGGAAGGATTAGCACCCCTACTACGCCCAAAATTGGTACCTAAAGGTTCTCATTATTTTTATTAAGGAAAATGAAAATTTAATTTAATTTAATAATTAATTTCCAAGATGCATACACAACAACCTAAATCTGCCTTGATATTCACGACATTCAAAGGAAATGACACCCTAATGGCCGAGATGACACTTCCAATAGAAATATCGGAACAATAGGGCAAAATACTATACGATATAAATAACATAAAGTTAATATAAATAATGTAAAGTAACAAAAATAAAATACTATATAATATGTAATATATCTTAATATACATAAATACATAAATAATATTTTATACATATCTTATACATATTATACAAATACTATATAAAGCAAGTATTATACTATGTACATATTATAAATATAATGTATATTACACGGATTATATATATATTATACTTATCAAATATACATAATAATACTGTATATATTATAAAATAAAATGCATCGAATAAAAAAGGACTGAAATAAGAAAAGCAAAAATTAAAAGATAAATAATATACAAAACATAAAAAAACTAACATAATCCACAAAATTACATATTATTAATAAAAAATAAATACAAATATAAGGATCGAATATTACCCCACTAAGAGCTCGAATGGAAAAACTTGATCGACCCCCACCAATTTCTCGATGCCATCTTGACATGGCCTAAAAATTTAACTAGATTGGACCACGAAAAGGACCCCGATCGAATGTTAAAGTGAACCAACTAGAGCCGAGGGCACTGCCCCTATCCTTGGCCAGCCTAGCTCGGTCGACCTTGGCTCCCACACTGGGTGCCGAATTGCCAAAACAAATTGGCTTGTTGCCAATTTTTTGCCTTCAAATTTTTGTTCTCAATTTGGTTGGTTGGGTGGCTATTTATAGCCAAAGGAGATAGTGGGAAGAGTGACGTGGAGCAACATGATCCACTTGTTTTTTTTTTCTTTTTAATGTTTTTTTAATTTCATTCGAGCAGCTCTTATATACAAAAAATTTTGGGGGTATTAAATACCTAAAAAAAAGTGAATACATTGATTTTACAGATCGAAAATTTTCGGGCGATAACATATTCTTTCTTGCTTTTTGAGTTTGCAAATACGCCATCTTGGACTGGATAAATGGCTTTTTTAATTGGGCTTATTTTGGGTCTAACCCGAACAAAAATGGGTTACAACAGCTGTCCCTCTTTGCTCATCGTTGTGTAACATGGATAGAGCAAAGACAAAATAGTGACCATTTTGGTCCGGGTAGGTTGAGAGTACCACCCGCTCTCTTGATCTTCTGCGTTGATCTGCTCGATTGCCCTTGAATTCTTCAAAATGGAATGTTCTTGCTGCCGAAAGATTTTCATTGTTTCCCAAAATGCTGAGGGCTAGAAAATTACAAGATCATGCCCCGATTTCTGATCATCATGGGCATGAAAGGGTATCTCGCTACAAGACTACCGAAAGATTTTCGCTGCTTCCATGAAAGTCAAATACTGGAAAACCTTGAAGGATGCCCCGGGTTCTGACCGTCTTGACATCCAAATGTAACTTGCTTTGAGACTAGAAAGTTCTTCTTGTATAAAACTCTTCACCAATGTTAGAGGTAGGGCTAAGAATTCGTCCTATATGAAATCCTCATCAAAGTCGGAGATGTAGGGCTGAGAGTCATTCACTCTCATCAAAGCCAGAAGTAGGACTGAAAGTTCTTCCTATATGAAATCCTCATCAAAGTCGGAGATGTAGGGCTGAAAGTTCTTCCTGTATAAAACTTCCATCAACGCTAGAGGTAGGGCTGAGAATTCCTCCTATATAAATTCCTCATCGAAGCCGGGGATGTAGGGCTGAGAGTCATTCACTCTCATCAAAGCCAAAAGTAGAGCTGAAAGTTCTTCCTGTATAAAACTTCCATCAACGCCAGAGGTAGAGCTGAGAATTCCTTCTATATAAAATCTTCATCAAAGTCGAGGATGTAGGGCTGAGAGTCCTTCACTCTCATCAAATCCAGGAGTAGAACTGAAAGTTCTTCCTGTATAAAACTTCCATCAACGCCAGATGTGGGGCTGAGAATTCCTCCTATATAAAATCCTCATCAAAGTCGGGGATGTAGGGCTGAGAGTCTTTCACTCTCACCAAAGTCAGAAGTAGGCCTAAAAGTTTTTCCCGTATAAAACTTCCATCAACGCCAGAGGTAGAGCTGAGAATTCCTCATTTATAAAATCATCATCAGAGTCGGGGATGTAGGGTTGAGAGTCATCAACTCTCATCAAAGCCAGAAGTAGGGCTGAAAGTTCTTCCTGTATAAAACTTCTATCAATGCCAGAGGTAGGGCTGAGAATTCCTCCTATATAAAATCCTCATCAAAGCCGCGGATGTAGGGCTGAAAGTCATTCAGTCTCATCAAAGCCAGAAGTAGGGTTGAAAGTTCTTCCTGTATAAAACTTTCATCAACGCCAGAGGTAGGGTTGAGAATTCCTCTTATATAAAATCCTCATCAAAGCCGGAGATGTAATCTTCAAGTTGGGAGTTCTTCTTGTATTTCATCTTGATGTTCCAAAGAAAGTTGACACTTCGATCTGTTCTCGGGTAGTGCCAGTACTAGTGATAGATAAAAAATCTTTGAGATGGTGCCCTAATTCTGATCGTCTTGGGCATAAGACAGTACATTCTAAATCAAAACGGTATGGTCTGGGGAAATGGTTCTTTCTCTAACCACCGCTTCTTTCTTGGGCTTCTTGATCTTCTTGCTGTTCTTGTAAGAAAAATTTAGAGAAAGATTGACTTAGCTGCAACATTGACGCAAAGGAAAAGTCTATTGAAGGTTTGAACACTTGATTCTTCGGTTTGATTTCTTTTACATTTTTCCCAAATGCACATGGATCAATGGTTTTGAGTTGCCTTTATCGGTAGCCGTTTGCTCCAGGCTAGTTGTACCATTCCCCTAGGTACAATCAGTTTGTACCAATCATAACATTGGATTTTCTCAAATGATTTATTTTCCTTCGACCATTCGTAAAAATGGATTTTTGATGGACATTTGAATTATCTATTATCTTAAACTTTACCGTGTTTAAGCACGTGGTGCCAACATTTTTATTGGACTTGCCCAAATGGCTCTAATCTAGCCACCATTCTTGCAAAGAGAAGGGATCGAAATGTGAAGATTCTTATGTCTGATCCAACTTTAATTCTGACGAAGAGACAGGATTCAACCCAGCGCTGATGGAGGCAAAATTGAAAGAAATCGGCTTCGCCACTTTATGATTGGAAGTCATGACTTAAACACGAAATAAAACATCAATCAATAATGATTCAAAATTTTATCGTTGTTATCTGGATATTTTGAGACTTTCTGCATAATTGGCCTTCTATAAGACTCGTTAACTCGAATAACTTGAAAATATTTGACTCGACTCGACTCAATCGAACGCTCACCCCTATTTGTATGGGTAAGTATTGCTAATACTTTATTATCATTATTTAGAATCCGTTTGTTTCATTGTAATTGGTGTTTTAAAAAATTATTTACGTAAAATATATTACATATTCTGAAAAAAACAGTTCTAAAAATTATTTCATAATGTTTGGATGATATAGTGTAAATTATTTTTATAAATTAATCGTTGTAAATACGAAATATAATATTTAATACTATTCATTATAAAAATTAATAATATTATTTTTAAAATATTATAATAATTTATTTAATATTGTTTATGTCAATGAACAAACACATTCGGCTGGTTGGTCAAGCTTTTCATCTTTGTTCCCTCGTATTCTCTTAGGTCATGAGTTCTAGACCCACTGGGAGCACTCTTATTCCTTCCTCTATAGTTTGCCTTTCCCTACTCTCTAGGTAGGGTTAGGATTAGATCTATGATTTGTCAAAAAAATATTGTTTAGTCAATAATATTATTAAAATATTTTTTATAAATAAAAATATTCTGATTGGTATAATTTATTAAATAATAAATATTATTAATTACTTGTTAAAATAAGAATATTATATTAAATTATTGATTATATTTTGAAAAATTTTATAACAGGCGACGCACACCGCTGAACACCATTCATTTTTAATAAATTTTAAATGATTACTAAAAGTCTCAAAGGCCCGACATGCAATTAATCATATTTCAAAAAAATTAGAATAAATTATTCCATGAACCATTCTCACCACCTCATCCAATGTTATATCCAATTAAATAAAACCACATCATCTTTATTTTCCATATCATATTTTCTTATAAATTAAAATTTACAAATAATCATCTTCTTCCTCGTATCTCATATATTAATTTTAATATGTTAATGAATAAATTTCTTAAAATTAAAAAACATCCAAAAAGCTTAATCCACGAATCAAAATAGACAAAATAAAATAATTAATTTTAATATGTTAAAAACCCTAAGATTAACATATTCATTTAAACTGCGAATAGTCATGTGTTGAGACTGGTATTACGATTCTTGGTAAATATTGAGATGCCTGATGAGCTTGAGAATATTCGAGACTACTATGAGCTTTAGATACCATGTAGGGTCATCTGAATATTTGTATAATTATCTAATTGGTTGATTTACATGTTGTGTTGCTTGAGTGCGTGAACTATGAATTGGCATGTACGATAGAAATTATACTAAATGAACTGATAATTAGTAATATTCAAATAAATGCTCATGAAGCTGATAATTAATATTAATTGATTAAATATGTTAGTAAACAAACCCTAATAACCTTCATAAGCTCTAGGGATTGAGTAAGCTTTGTAAAACCGTAATTCAAGAAAATGGTGCGAACCCGTAAATAGGGTATAGGTACGAGCCTCAGCCATATCGGTACGCGTTTGGGGTCCGTATCGATACGGGTCGACTCGTACTGGTACTTGTGGGAATCTAGGATTTCCAGTAAGCAATATTTATATTGGTACACGTGTGAGCACCGGTACCCAGGGGTACCGTATCGATACTCATGTTTGAGCATTGGTACCCACTGAACAAAATAATCTATAATGCTATTAAAATATAAAAATTGACGTGGGATGTTAATGAGCTAATTCCGATTAATGAGATAATTAATGAGGATATTAATGTACGCTTCCATAATGTAATAATAAGTTGGTAAAGTTAATTAGATGGCTTGTGGTAATAGCAACCATAGGAGATCCTTGGTGGATCGAGAAATGTTTTGTGATGTACGGTAATCATGTCAATACTGTGTGCGGTTTGGACACTTGGTTGGTCGAGTCACCTTTGATTGATAGGATCCGGATACCCAGAGAAAAAGTGTTGCAACACCATGGTTAGAGATGTCAAATGTACGTTCCCGACGCTGTGTGACACTGGGCCTCATTCAAAGATACTCGATGAGAGATATCGAGTATGGGTGTACGTTCCTAAGGCTGTGTGACATTGAGCCTCACCCAAAGAGAGTTATGTTCCTGAGGCTATATGACACTGCGCCTCACTTTAGGTTTGTGGTATGACTGTGTGTGTTTTAGCTTGGATGATCCAATGAGATCCTGAGTATGGTTGGGCCTTGTGTGCCATGTATGATGCTTTGCATGATGAGAGCATGTGTTTAGGTGACCAATGGTAGCGCCACGTGTTTATTTATTTCTCATTATAGCTCATACTAGCTTGCATGCTTATGTTTATGATTAACATGAAGTATAGTAGAGTAGATGTGTACCATTGAGTTTTGTAAGCTCAACGCTCGGAATCGTTGTTTCCGTGCGTAGGTTGATTGTTGGATCGTAGGATCAATGAGCACTATCGGTACGGGATTCTAGCATGTGGTGATCTCCAGAGTACAATACTTATGTTTAGTGGGCTATGTATTAATAGGACCTTACATGATGGAATCTGTAATCTTTATTTTGAAATTGTATTAATCAAATTGAAAGTTCAAATGTTTTAAAATAAACTGGAGCTCTTTTATATCGTTTTGATTATTTATTTATATTTTCATCTGCTGGCTTTAAATATTTTTGAGAAATATCTTATTGGGCTAAACTCAGTTTGAGAAATTTTATGTTGTTGGGCTAAACCCAGTTTGAGAAATTTTATGTTTTTGGTTTGGGCTTGATGCCCAAATGTGACATTCGGGTCGAGGGTGTTACAGAAAATTGGAATGAAAATGAATGTACAGGGTTGTTTGGTATAGTGAGAGCTATTGTACTTTAATAATAAAATCATTGAATTATATTAAAAAATCTTAATTTTATTTTCATCATATTTATTATTAATTTTTTATAATTTCAACCAATATTTTTATTATGATTTTATTTTTGTTCAATTTTATTTTTTTAATTTTATTATTAAATTCAATATTTTTAATATAATAATATTATAGTTCACTTTTTTTTTCTTTGGTTACCGACCTTCGGACCTAGGAATTACATAGAGACTCAGCGCTACGTAACCACAAGGTCTAGAGGAAAGCCAGTTATTTATTTAATCCATAATTGACCCTTATTTGTTTATAATTTTTATAACTTTATCTAATATATTACTATGGTTTTTTTTTGTTCAATTTAGTCTATAAAATTTTATTTAATTTAGAATTAACCCCTATTTATTTCTATTTTATAATTTAGTGCAATACCTTATAATTGCAAACTTTATGTTCCAGTCACTAATTTTATAATTACAATTACGGACTCATTTTAGCTCGAATTAAACTGAAACTTGGTCATATGTCAATGATGATATTGATTTCTTAAAGGAATGTTTAATTTCTCTTTTTTACAAAATTTGTCCCTTTATTTTATGAATGTTTTCAAAATGACCTATAAACTACTTAATTTTACAATTAACACTATTTTATGAATGTTTTCCAAGAATGTACATGAAATCTTCTCCATAGAGAATAGCAACGAAAACAGTGAAAGCTAACAAAGTAAAAAGGATAAAGAGAAAATCGACTTTTTCTAAGAACAACATAGGAAGACGACGACAATGGAGGTTTCATGCTTTTTTTTCCTTTAAAAATAAAAATATGTAATTTTAATAACCATGAAAATTGGTTCTTTAGCAATGGTACAACTGAGATCATGAGTGTTTGTCCCATGAGGAAAGAAGAAGCGATTTGGCGTGATTTTTGTATGCTGCGTTATTCGAATCTTTCCATCATTGGTGCCCTGGACTATAGCTTCGTCATCAGGGGCTGAGAATGAAGATGAGGGTTTGGGGTTTGTAGATTGAGGATTTGGGTTTTAAGATTTTGTTTTTTGTTATTTTTTATTTTAAATCTTATATGATATTTAAATATTGATAAAATATGTCATGTCATAGAAAAATATTAATAAAAAAGTCATGTCATTCTAGGGTGATCAAAATAGGAATAATTCGAAAGTTGAGTGATTAAATTGAAAATTTTTAAACTTTAGTACCCCAAATAAAAGAGAGAAAAGTTGAACAGTGACCTGTGTAATTTATCCATATTTTAATTTAGCATTACGTTTAGAGTATATATTTGCACTTCGTATTACTTTTAGAATAAATATTTTTACGTACGTTTAGTAGAGTTGGACGTTCATTCGAGTGAAGTCAAAAGTTTTTGAGTTAGCCGGGTTTATCAATCCTATTTTAAGATTTAAATTTTATTTGAAAATTTTTCGATTCGAGTCGAGTTTTTGAATTTTTGTACAAATTTAATTGTAACTATTTATAATGTTAATGCAAATTGATTCAAATTAAAACGGCTTTCTATATCCATATACAATATACATACATATATATTTCTTTATATATTCACATGAGATATACATAATATATCGAAAAGAATTAAGGGACTCGACTCGAACTTAAAAACTGATCAACTAATTACTAAATTTTTTGAATTATTCGAGTTATTTGAATTTTTATTTTATAACTCAAACTTTATTTGAATTTTTTCTAATCGAGTTTGTGAAATTACGAATAAATTCAAACGAGTCAAATTTTTTTGTGTTCAGTCAAGTAGAATAATTCAATTTTTCAAGTTGAGTCAAGTTTTGATCGCTAGTCATTTATAATAAAGATTTTCACTTCGCATTACGTTTAGAATATATATTTTCATTTCGCTTTACGTTTAGAATAAAGTATAGCTTTTGTTCTTTAAATGGCTTAATAGTAAAAAATGTGCTCAACCTATATCTTTCTTTCCATTTTGGTGTCTAACGTTTTTTTTCGGGCCACTTTAGTGCTTAATGTTTTATTTCGTAATTCAAATCAGGTTTTTTCGTCAACGGCCGTTAAAAAATTTTTCGTTATCCAATTATAACATGACACGTGGCTTATTTTATTTATTTATTTTCTTAATTTCTTTAAAAATATGAACTTCTTAAAAAACCTAAAGTTTTAATTTCTTTCAATCAAACCCTCAAATCACATCTCCTTCACCGTCTAACATCCTCCACACGTCGACCGTTTACCATTCACCACCCAAACGTCGGGTACCTCACCATTCAGCATCCCCCACCCTCTAGTCGTTGGTTAGAAGCCCAATCAATTTCTTTTTTCTTCATTTTTGGATGTTCGTCGACGGTTCATTCGCCGGTATTCAACGACGGGATGATGAGACTTTCAGTCAGGGGCGACAAAGACAAGAGTAGTCGGTGTGGTTGAACCGGTGGTGGGAGGGGAGGAATTTAGGGGTTTAGGGTTTGAGTTTGGGGGTTTTAGAGAAATTAAAGATTTTGGGTTTTTTATAAAATTAAAGATTTTCTATTTTTTTAAAAATAAAGAAAATGCCAGAATATTCCACATGTTGTATTTTTATTGGATAACGAAAAATTTTTAACGTCCATCATGGAAAAACCTTATTTGAGTTAGGAATAAAACGTTAGACACCAAAATGGCTAAAAAATGCTAGGCACCAAATTAAAAAAAAGTATAGGTCGAACACATTTTTGACTATTAAACCTTCCTTAAACCCTTCCTCCTATATTCACTGTTACTAACCTATGGATAATTTTCAGAATGGTAATAAAAGCATTACTTTATCTAACGACCTTAACATTGTAGAATCTGAAGAAATTTGAAATTAAGATAATTTAAAATGCATCAATATTTATAACTATTTTATTTTGAATATGTATTTAAAAAAATAAATTATTGAAATTTCATGAGATAAAAAATAATTACAAACGAAGAATATGATTACAACGCATCTATGTATTGTTAATATTTATAACTATTTTATTTGAATATGTATTTAAAAAAATAAATTATTGAAATTTCATGAGATAAAAAATAATTACAAACGAAGAATATGATTACAACGCATCTATGTATTGTTAATATTTTATTATCATTATTTAGAATTCGTTTGTTTCACTGTAATTGGTCTTTTAGAAAATAATTTATGTAAAATATGTTACATCTTTTAAAAAAACGGCTTTCAAAAACTATTTTATAGTGTTTGGATGGTATTGTATAAAATATTTTCCTCAAGTTAATAAATTTTTCAAAAATTATTCATTGTAAATACGAAATATAATAAATGATACTATTCATTTTAAAAATAAAAATATTATTATTAAAATATTTTTATAAATAAAAATATTAAGATTAGTATAATTTATTAAATAATAAATATTATTAATTACTTATTAATATAAGAATATTATATTAAAACTATTAAATATATTTTAATTATTTTAATATTAAAATTTTTAAAAATAATATTAAAACTTTATATTAATATTAAATACATAAAATAATGTTTCTTATTATAAAAAATTCAATAATGTAATTTTTAAAACAATATAATAATTATTAAATATCATTTATGTCAATGTAATTGTTGTTATAATATTATTTCTTTTGCAGTTTTATAGACAAAAATAATAAGACTAGTATATTTTAAAAATAAAAATATTATTAATTAAATTAGTTATTTATTAAAATAAGAATATTATATTATTAAAAATATTCATAACATATTTTAAATATTTTAATAATTAATATTATAAAAAATAATACTAAAAATATTATATTAATATTAAATACATCAAATGCATTAAGAATAATTCATTAATATTATCTTTAAAATATTATAGTAATTAGTAAATAATATTTATGTAAATATTATGGAATAATATTAAATAATATATTTATGAAAAATAATAAATAGTATTAATTATAGTAATAAATTATTATTATGTATTATTAAAAATATTATAGAATATATTATTACTGTTATAATAAAATTGAGTATATTAATATAATTTAAAAATTATTATATTAAAAATAAATATTATATTATTAAAATCTATTAATAAATATATCTATAATTTAATAATTAATTTTAAAAATCAATAGTAGAATATTATTATTAATATTAGTACATAAAATAATATTATTTTGTGTGTTTATGTTTTGAAGTGAAAAAGCCAAGAAAACGATTATGAAATCAAAAGGCATAAGCCATTTTATAAGAAGACAAGCTTTTTTTTATTGAACATAAAATTACTTTATCATAACCAAACACTGGAAAAAGAGGAAAATATTTTTCAAAAAATCAATTACATGAAACCTGTTTTTTTACAATAATATATGGAATTATTTTTAATAAATTAAAGTAGAGAGACTAAATTCTTGATTTGAATGAAATGCAGAGACCATTGTAAGAATTTTACCTACATTATTTATAATGTAGTTAAGATTAAATATTATCAATGAACAAGGCTTTAATAGCCCGGTAAATATGATGCACTGATGGTCTATAAGTCTATACATTTTCTGTGAATGAATTATCAAAAATAAATTTAATTTTAAAATTTTATGTTAATTTGTAAATAATGTAAAAGTTTAGGTTAAAAGTTTGACAAACAAAAATTTTATGTTAAGTTTGATTTGAGGGTAAAAAGTAGATGAGCACGTTAAACTTTATAGAATACTATCAAAAGTAATGTATACATTTAATTGGTTGGTCTCATAGATGACGTGACGGAAATGACCTATGATATAATTTCTCCGTGCAAAGAATCAACGTTATTCAAGCAATTATCATTATTAAGAATAATCATAGACAACTCACACTCTAATTGTATTGCTCCATCAGAATTTTAGATATTTTTATTATTATTTTTTATTTTGTAATACTTTATATTTTAGAATTTTCAAAATATTTTTGCATTTTTAATGTGTTTTAATATTTAAGAATAATTCTATGATATTTTATAATCTTTAAAATGATTTTGCAACATTTTAGATAACTTTTAAAACAATACTATAACGCTTTAGACATTTTAATATTTTATACAATTTGTATATTTTAAATAAATGTTAGTAAATTTCATAAAAATAAATATTATACATTTTTATAATTTAAAATATTTTTTAACATTTATTAAAAAAACATTTTTTAGTATTTTAAAATTAAAATTTCAAAAATGGTATGCGATAGCACCGAAGCGTACTATGTGGCAACACCTGAACGTGTCATGTAGGAACATCAGAGTGTCATATGACAATAACATTAAGCTGTTAAGACTTAATGATCAAAATTGGTCAAAGAACTTAATTGATATAATTTTTTTTAATTTGAATGCTTAATTTTTTTTAAGTTTGAGGGCTTTATGGGTCACATTGTTTTTTTAATTTCGAGGGCCTCATGTGCTATTAAGTCTAACTTTTTTTAATATTATAAATTTATATATATTTTACACAAGAAAGTAATAGAAACATGACAAATTTTTTCTATAAATTGAAGACAAACATAAATTATTTATGTGTTTTTAAATAGTATTCATTTTGTTCTATAAAACTTGTTCATTTTGTGTTTTAAAATTGTCCTTTTGAAAAAGTCAACAATTTTACTAAACATATTTTCTTTTGTACCCTCTTTTTAATTTTTTTAATAAAATAAATTTTAATTTTTTAAGAATAAAATTATCATTTAAGCAATTTTTTCTAAAACTACGTGAAAATAAACAATGGACAAATATTTTTGAGACGAGAGAATAGTAATATTTATTTCTCCATATTTCAATGAAGTTCTGATCAAATAGTTTGCTCAAAGTTTAATCTTGATTCTAAAGGTAATCTATTTATTGTTCGTAGTTGGAAAGTTAACATATGCGATTTTTGGTTTTATTTGTCAGTTGCTCTGTCACTAGTTTACGTGGAGATAAAGAGTTGGGCGGTGGGGAAATTTTCATCATTTCAAGGGTTGGGAGAAGATTGGAGCGAATGGGAAGTCCGGTGCTTGGTTGTGTTGAGTATTTCCCTGCAGTTGCTTCTCATCCTATCAGCGTACGGTCGACAAAAATACAAGGGAAGATGCTTACCTTACGTAGCAGCGCTCGTGTGGTCAATATACTTGGGAGCTGATTGGGTGGCAACTTTGACGATGACCACCATTCTTAGGGGCACCTTCGAGAAGGGAAGTGCGGTTGTGGTGCTTTGGGTACCATTCCTTCTGTGGCATCATGGCAGCCCTGCTACCATCACGGCTTATTCCTTAGAAGACAATGAGTTGTGGCTAAGACATTTCCTTGGACTAACTTCCAATGGTGCAGAAGCAGTTTACATCTACCTCAAGTTTCGAACAGCCGGTTCCACGATTCATGAAAACCTCTATCACCTTGATCATATGGTGGTTCTGCTATTAGTTTGCGGAATTCTCAAGTATGCCGAAAGGATATGGGCATTGAGAGCCGCAAGCAGTGAACAGCTCCGGAATACCTTGTACTACGACGCAGAACTCAGTCAGCGTAACTCTCGTGGAAAAGAAATGGTTAGAACGGGAATGTACGAGTCGGCTGAGCCTGAGACACAAAAGAATGAGATATATTCACGGTTGAGATTTCTTCGTGAGGCGTACAAGGCGTTTGAAAATTTTTAGACCACTGTTTCTGGACCTCCCGTTTGAGGTTTCCAATAAGTACCAACGGCAGAGTGTTTTCCTAAAGAACAAATCTGCGGAGGAAGCCTTCCGGTTGGTGAACATTGAACTACAATTCCTTTATGATTTGTTCTTCACCAAGAATCCCACCGCTACGGAAAACTGAATGCATTTCTTCGTGGCTTCTACATTTTGGCTCCTCTATACGTACTGATCGTTTTCTCAACGCAAAATAGTATTGGTAGTGTGAGTAAGAGGGACATGTCAAGAGTTGACATAACCATCACCTACATGCTGTTGGTGGGGGTTCTTTTCCTGGACGCTTTTGCACTTGTTCTGCACATTTGGTCCTATTGGACCATGGCTCTATTCCGCGGTAATACGGCCGGCGGCAACCTACATAAGTATTACAAATGGTTGGTTGCTTCCAAGTTGCGTTCGATTACGTCCAAGTCCGAAATACCAAAATTAGCACAGTACGATATGCTCAAGGATCTTTTCTCCCCAACCCAGGTTAGGATTTTCTCCCCACTCATAAATCTTATCGACACCAACGAAGTTGTGAGCAAGTATGGTCTTATTACTTGGGTGGAAGTCGCTTCTAATATAGTTGTTTTATCACGGAACAATAAACCTTTTATTTCTTTACTAGCCATTGCTAATGTGTTGTATTTGTAGCAGTATTATTTACCAAGATATTCCTGGTTTCAATTTTTTGTCGATCTGTCGAGAGATCCCGGAACGAATGCTCAGGATATGATTTTCATTGGAAGCGAATTTGCCGTTCAATTGCGACATTCTTGGAGCAGGATTGATGGGGGCATATGGAGATTATTGTGTGATCTGTGGATGATAATGCTGATTCGTGCAGCCAAAAACTGTTCGTGGAAGGAGCATGCTGTAGCGTTGATGAATGGTGGAGAGCTGTTCACTCAAGTCTCTCTTCTGTGGCACATCTTGGCTTAAGCCACTATATCCGCATACAACATGTCGAGCCTGAGCAAGAAATCCACAACGACAATGTTTAATTAGTTCAGCATTCGCACTGCATAGTTTAGCTATATATATATATATATATATTATACTTTTGCTTTCTATTTTAATCTACTTTTACTCTCTAACACAAAGTTACTCTTTATTTATTGAGTTAATATTTGATGCATTGCGTTGATCACGAATGTGTTACACTTTTTGGTGGAAGGGCTCGATGGTAAGAGAGTGTTTTCTTTGTAGAGACGAAAGGGATCTTCTTTCCCTGGTTCAGAGGTAAATGGTCCCTTATAAAGGATTGGAAAGAGCATGGACATGTTGCTCAAGGAGGACAGGTGTATTAGTGAGTTGAGTTGCCGTGATTCGGGTGTCGGTACGAGTCACGTGTATCGTCACGTAGTTTGGAGTTATGTTAGCATGTCGAGTTTGCGATGGGTCATAGCTGGTTGTTCGCATGGTCACAGCCAGCTGGTATGTTCGCAGACAGTTTGTTGATTGGGTGCTTGCGTGGTGACGGTTCGCAGGTACTAACACATTGTCACTGTAAATTTTCTTTACACAAGCCTAAATTCAAAAACCTAAACACTAAACTAAACTTTTTTTCTGAACAAGATAAGCCATATTAAAATTAAAGGAAAAACAAATACAAGAGAAACAAAACTGTATCCAGGGGTGTAACGACCTAATTTTTAGGTTAGTGAATCGGGTCTTGGACTCGGGTTATGGGCCTTTGTTCTGGGAGTATAAGTTAAGGGTATTTTAAGTTTGGGCTCATTATTTTGGAAGGAGATGATTATTTGAATTTTAAATAGATGGTGTGCAGGAGAAAGGGGGAGAAGATATTTTTAGGAGAGAGAAAGAAAAGTGAAAAATGAAGGAAAAGGGGTGTTGAGAGAGTTTTGGGAGGTTGGAGTTTTCAAACCCATTTTCGTCGTTGTTTAGACTGTCGGGAGTCACACCACCGGCGCCATCGGGTCAAGCTTGTCGAAATGAGTCAGCTAGTGGTCATCGTGTTACCGCCGCTACCGTTATCCACTGATGTGAGGCAAAGAAAGTTCAGCCTAGTTCAAAACGTCAAGATTCATCGTCATTCATCAAAAATCGTCACCACTGTTGGACTCACCGGCCGAAGACAAGTCAGTCTGGAGCTCGTCGTTCGCGTCCGACCACCGAAGGCCGCCGCACGCGCCACCGCCTATGCATAGGCGTGCTCCAGCAGCTGAGGAAGATATCGAGCGAGCTGAGCCAAGCCGCTGGGCCAAGCCAAGCTGGCCTGCTGAGTCGACCCAAGCCGAGGAATTGAGTCGGTCCATCAAGCAGGCCCTTCGAGCCAAGCCGAGCCAGCCGCCAACCAGCGTTGATCGTTGACCGGCGTTGACTTTTTTAGGGGACTCTACTAGGGGTTTCTCTACGTCCTGAGTCTTATGGTGCTGTTCGTTTCACCAAATTCAAACCCGATAAGCTATTTTTACGTGTTTTATTCCCTAAAGTAGTTTGATAATGTGAAATGGCTCATGTAATCGTATTTGTTCTATCCGAGGAATTTTTGGACTCGAATATTGGAATTAAAGAAATGTTTGGAGGAGCTAGGATGGGGATTTATCACTTTGGCTTAAGGTTAGTACACCTCGAACTCCTATTGCTTCATGAACATTATAAATGTGATTGCTTTGCGTGTTAGTATCTACAAATTAGATAGATGATGAATATGCATGTGTTGAGACTGATAGTACGAGACTCGATATTTATGAGATGTCCATATGATGATTGATTGATTGGTTGATAAATTGTAATGCCTTGTATGCTTGTTCGAATCAATTGACGTGATTCGATGAAATTTATGCTTAAGGGATAAATACTCAATTAAATGATTATGAAGACAGTAATTAATAATAATTGAATTAATGTGTTAGTAAACAAACCATAACGACTGTCATAAACTTTAGGGGTCAAATAAAGTAAGGTAATATCGTAATTCGAGGAATTATGTGTACCCGTGAATAGGGTATCTGTACGAGCCTTGGTCGTATCGGTAGGCGATTGGGGACCGCATCGGTAGGGGTCGACACGTACCGGTACTTGTGGGAATTAAGGGTTTCCAGTAACCTATATTAGTATCGGTACACGCGTGAGTACCGATATCCAGTGAACGGAATAATCTATAATGCTAATAAAAAGATAGAAATTGACCTGGGATATTAATGAGATAATATGGATTAATAGAGATAATTAATGAAAATGATTAATGTACACTTCCATAATGTATTAACAAGTTAGTAAACTTAATTGGGTGACTTGTGGTAATAGCAACCTTAGGTGATCATGCCAATGATGTGTCCGATTTGGAAACTTGTGTGGTTGATCACCTTTGATTGATGGAATCTGGATACCCAGAAAAAGTGTGTTGCAACACCATGGTTAGAGATGCCGAATGTACGTTTTCGACGTTGTGTGACACCGGGCTTCATTCAATGATACTTGAGGAGAGATGTCGAGTATGGGTGTATATTTCTGAGGCTGTTAACCAGCACTTTTTAGTCGTATATCTAAGTGTAGGTTGTTGTCAAGTAATAATTCTCGGGAGTCCAAGGTAGAATCCGCGAGGAAGTTTGTTTAGAAATTACAAGATTATAAGTTCAAATAAAATTTTCTACAAAGAGGATAATTGATTAAGACTAAATAAACAATGATATAAATGAAAGATGTTGAGGTTTTGAGAATCCACTCTTGGTATTATACTAAGATTAATTTTTATTAATTTTATTACTCAATTGAAGTCCACATGATGAAGGGAAATTCAATCGGAAGGTCCTGCAATGAAAGTCCAAAGTCCATTGTCTAATGTCCAATGTCCATAATCAAAGTCCAAAGTGCAATAAACAATGTCCAAAAGCGCAAAGGTATATCATATGGTGTCATGTGGATTGGTGCAATCAAAATTAATAAACAAGTCTCAGTATTCATTATATCGATTTGTTTTGTCTACAATAAATCAAGTTAATCAAACCAAACATTTATTGTGCCAAATTATTTGTCTATAATGAATCAAGGTTCTTAATTTACCAATATGAATATTAGCCAAGTGAATTTAACATCATATACTAATTTAACGTGATTTAGTTATACGTTGAGAATTTTAAGCTAACCTTTAGTATATACCAAGAGTTTCATTCTTTTACCTCAGCAAATTGACTTAGAAAGACATCATAACCATAAAGAAAATAAAATTTGGTTTACAAAAATCAAACATAAGAAAAAAAATATAAAGATGAAAAAGGAAATTAAAAGATAAAAGAAAGAAAAGTGATCTTAATTTCAATACAAAGCTATCAAGATGATTCACAAGGCAAAACTAAAGCTCATTTATAGAAAATTTGTGATGCTAGATGACAATGGAGAGTGAATTTCAGCCACTTTTCTTCACTTAAAAGTCTTTCTATATATGATGATATCCTTAAAATATCAAAAGTTGTCATCATGTTGTCACCACTTGTAAGATTTCGGTTTCAGAATTTTTTGGGCATTTTCATATTTGTTTTGGCTTCTCAATTACTTTGAAAATGTAGTAGACTGAATAAGCTTTACAACGGTATCTCATGGGCCAATTTTCGAGTTCTGGAGCTCAAGTTATAGTCAAAATCGTGCAACATATTGAGTACAGAAATTTAGTACGAGTTTATTAAGTCTATTTTCTCAATTTAAGCATTTGTCCAACTTCTTTCACCTTAGATCATCTTTGGATTCAACTTCATTTGTTTTATAAATGCAATCACCAAAATCAACATATCTGAACCTACAATTAACACAAAATACATTTTATTAAAAATAACTAAGAACATAATAAAAGTACTAAAATCGCAACATATTTAAAATACAAACCACAAAATATGAAATAGCTAAAAACCTACAAATGTCAATAAAATACTTAATAAACACTGTAAATATTCGTACTATAGATACTAAAATGAGACTATATTAAGGATCATCAAGTGTGTGACACCTGGCCTCAGTGTACGGTTCCGAGGTTGTGTGACACCGGACCTCACTCAGAGTGTACGTTCCCGAGGTTGTGTGACACCATGCCTCACTCCAAGTTTGTGATGATGACATTGTGTGTTTCGCTCGGATGATCCGGTGGGATCTCAAGTATGGTTGGGCCTATGTGTCATGTATGATGCTTTGCATGATGAGAGCTTGTGTTTACGCGACCAGTGGTAGCGCCATGTGTTTATTTATCTCTCCTTTTGCTCGTACTAGCTTGCATGCTTATGTTTATGATTAACATGAAGTAGAGTAGAGTAGATGTGTATCACTGAGCTTTGTAAGCTCAATGCTCGGAATCGTTGTTTCCGTACGTAGGTTAATCGTCGGATCGAGGAGCACTATCGGTACGGGATTCTAGCATGTGGTGATCTCCAGAGTACGATACTTATGTTTAATGGGTTATGTATTCATAGAACCTTACGTGGTGGAGTCTGTAATTCTTATTTTTGAAATTGTTTTAATCAAACGTATGATCAAATGTTTTAAATTTAAATTGGAGTTTCTTTGTGTTGTTTTGATTATTTAACTATACTTTTAACTATGGGCTTTAAAATGTTTTTTTGAGAAATACTTTGTTGGGCTAAATTCAGTTTGAAAATTTTTATGGTTTAAGATTGGGCTTGAAGCCCAAATGTGACATTCGGTTTGAGGGTGTTATGGGGGATCGACAGAAACAAACAGATTCACAAGTCGAACCTGAGCAGAAACAAATGCAACACAAAGAACTAGACACAAAATCAGGAAAGAAACAAACATAAAAACAAAGCAGAAACGCAATACAAAGGGACTCGTCAGGCCACCACCGGCAAAAAAACCGAGACAACACATAGCTAGCAAACCAAATTTTCTCTGCATGTCTCTTCTGGGATCACAGAAGAGTATGATATTTTCTGAAAATGCATGGAGAGAGCCAAACACCTATCACAGCGTTAAGATCTCAAAATCGCCTGTGACCAAAGGGCAAGAAGGGAAAAAAACAGAGCTGAAGAATCTTGTCAACATTCTTTCGTCAACATAAACTAAGGAGATCTTAAAATCGAAGAGAAGAATCTGTCGTCTCCTCCAATATCGCCTTCGTCAGGGGACACCTAATTTAATCGTCAGACGACGTTCGAAGGAGATCTTAAAATCGAAGAGAAGAATCTCCCAACAATTTTACAAAAAATTAAAGAAAACAAACTATAAAAATGAAAAAAAAAAAAAAAAAGAGGCCGAATATGGGAGAAGAAAACAAATAGAGGGAGTAAGAAGGGTGACTCCCGACAGAGGTTTGAGGACTTTTACTAAACTAAACTTTTAAACTTTAAATTAGACTCGTACATTAAAAAAAATTTACTATGAGTACATGGAATATTTTCTTCTATTTATTTTAGATGGAAAATTAACTTAAATTAACCGGACAAGGAGCCATTTCCATATTGGATCCTAAATAAACCGAAGCAGAGACTGGAGTTCCTTATTCTTCAGGTGAAACCTGAAACGGCCCATATGGCCACGCGCTCTTTTCTCTTCCAATTCAAGAAATCTCTTTGCCCTTGGCAACAATCACAGCTATTGTGTTTCCCACCAAATCCCGCCGATATCCAATTCTCTATTCCCCAATACTCATAGGCATAGCTCTTTGTCTTCTTTTTTGAGGGGTCAAGATCCGTTAACCCGTGTTCTCGTGACATGGTCCAGGTTTAAATCGAATTCTGAGATTGGGTTAAATTGCGATTTCTTTCGGGATTCATGAACTCGTTTCTTAGACACAGTTAGAGGCGGCAAAGGGGTCATTCGGTTCGGTTTCGGTTCGGGTCGTTTCAGTTCGGATTATTTCGGTTCTGACTGTATTCGGTTTAGTTCGGTTCGGGTCTGGTTCGGTTTTAGATCGTGTCTATGGTGATTTCGGTTTGGTATCGGGTCAGGACGTCGAGCCGGTTGATTTTCGGTTCGGTTAATTTCGGATCGGTTGATTTCGGGTCGGGTCAATATCGGGTTAATAGAAGATCGATCGGTTTTAGTCGAGTTGCTTTCGGTTCGGGTGAAATCGGTTTGGTTCCATTCGGTTCGGTTGAAAATCGGTTTGGGTCCATTCGGTTCGGTTGAAAATAGGTTCGGGTCAATCTTCGGTTCAACTGAAATTCGATTATGTTTCGGTTCGGTTTATTTCAAATTTCGGATCATCGTGTTCAGGTCAATTTCGGATCTCGGTTCGGTTCTAGAATCTCGAGTCAAGCTTGTCAGGTCTAGACTCGATCTGAGTTCAGAGTAAATCGAGGATCGTGTTCCTGTTCCGGTGACATAGAATAGAGCTGAGCAGCATTCCCCTGAGAATCAGTTTTCTTTTTTAAAGTTTACGGTTAGAGTATGGCGGTTGTCCGTAAGTGGAGCGAGGGTATGTCCTCAGATAATATTAAGGGTTTGGTTTTAGCGCTTTCTTCGAGTTTATTTATCGGGGCAAGTTTCATCGTTAAGAAAAAAGGTCTGAAGAAAGCTGGTGCTTCCGGTACCAGGGCAGGTACTGCAATTCTATCAAACTTTTATACTGAATTGGTCTTTTCCTTCTTTCTTTTTTATGGTTAGGTTTGGTTTTTCTTAACGTTTTGCTGTAAAATAATTTGCATGGATACTGAATAATTGTTTCCTCATCTAGAAAATGAAACCGAGTGAACCGTAAAGGTTGAAAATTAATTTGCACTGTGAATTTATAGATTTGAGCTATTCGCAATCTAGTGCACATCATTTTGAACTTTGAGTTGCTTGGCATCTTTGATTTTACATCTTTTAACCTATTGATTTCAAACTGTTTGAATATGGCCATCTGTCGATGATTTCTTGTGCATAAATTATGCTTAATGCAAGGAACAATATGTCTTTATAGGATGCAACTGGAGAAAATGATCTGCTTTGGTGTTTCAAATTCCAGATGATTGTTCATTTTACATGCATAATGTGTTGCTTTTGAATAGAATTTTTTTTCCATTCATCATTCATGACTTGCTTGATTGTGTCTATTTCAAGAATTGTTGTGCTGCCTTGCAATTGGCAAATTATTTTTGTATTTTCTCAAGTTAACCAAAAAAACGCTTGGGGTGACTTTAGCTATCATTTAGTGCTTGTTCACCTTTTCATTTTGTGAGGAGTCTTTTATTGTTCTTATGCATGCATTACATGGTAAAATGACATTGTTTTATTGGTTTTATGCAGGAGTCGGAGGGTATTCTTACTTGCTTGAGCCACTTTGGTGGGCAGGCATGATAACAAGAAGTTTTATGGATTTCTCATTGGTCATTAAATCCATATCTCGTGGATTTTACGTTCATATTGAAAACTCTTTCTTTATGTTCCTTTTCACTTTTTTTTTTCTTTTCAAATATTATCCCTGAAAGATTATCTTAATCTTATAAAAGTTATCTAACAAGAATCAAAAATGGGATGCTCTTGTCAATTGTATACCATGCAGTAATAGAAAAATAATGTTTTTTTTTCATTTTGTACTTCTTAATTTGTAGGGACTAATCAAACCCTGCATTGTCTTTAAATATAATAAGTTGTTTGGTTTATTAAGGTTCATGATTGTTGAAGAAAAAAGTGGTTAATGGTAACACTGGTAACTGGCTTTGCAACAGTGGTCGTGGGCGAAATTGCTAATTTTACAGCTTATGCATTTGCACCAGCTATACTGGTCACTCCTCTAGGTGCCCTCAGCATTATTATTAGGCAAGGAAAAATTTTATTCAACTTTAGGTTTGGGTTTTCAGTGTTGATTTTTAATCATCATTTATCTTGCAGTGCGGCACTTGCACATATCATTTTGCGGGAAAGACTACATACTTTTGGGATTCTTGGTTGTGTTTTGTGCGTTGTGGGTTCTACAACAATTGTGTTGCATGCTCCCCAAGAACAGCAGATTGAATCCGTAACAGAAGTTTGGGATCTTGCTACAGAGCCAGGTTGCATTTTCTTAATAATACTGTTCTTAGCTCTTAGCATATTTTCTGCTGTTGAACTGCAATGAAAGAAAATAATCTTAGTTCCTCTTTGGTCTTTCTTTCAGGGTTTCTGTTATACACAGCTTTGGTCTTAACAGCTGTCTTTATACTTATACTCCGATTTGTTCCACAATATGGACCGACGCATATTATGGTTTACATTGGAGTTTGTTCTCTTGTCGGTTCTATTTCGGTATGTTGATTACTTAATTCTGTTTTATTTTTTTTTGTATAACTACCGGTATTCGACCATTTGGCCGACTAATTCAAATTAGGTACTATAGAGGTCTATTATAGGGGCGACACTCCCAACCCAGTTTGCTCCGATTTAATTCTGTTTTCATTCCAATTTTATCCCCCCAATAAAAGAAGAAGACATTTCTAATATTATTGTCCTCTGACAGGTGATTTTTTTAGCTCGATTAGATCATTAAATCATGAAGAAAAGGATGGCTTTGACGAAGGCATCCCTCTTAAGCGGTAGGATACATAGAGAAGTATCTTAACCGAAATATAAGGTCGGACACTGCCTTCCCTTCAAAAGCTCAAAATAGCAAGTGGGGAGAAACCTGTTTGATGCCAACTTGTAATTTTCATTATCTGGAGACAGTAGGAGGTGAGAATTTCTTTGGTCCTTTGGCCCTCTCTGCCTCTGGCTTCAAGCATGAGAAAAATGTGTATAGATTGAAGCTTTTCTGCCTTTGTATACAGGAAATATGGCCCTATGTTGAGCACAGTGGCTATGGCTATGGCTATACATAGGGTTTATCTTTCGCTTTGTTCCGTCGACGATTCTCACAGTGCCAACGAGTAAAGCCTCAGAAAGGAATCAAATGCAATACAATCCCATAACATTTGTTTTTATTCCATTTGTTCAGTTATACCGTAGTGCTTGCATTGGCAGTAATGTCAACCAGACCATTGACTTTGGTCCGATCTAATAATGAAACTTGGTCCCGGTTCAACTCGAATTGATCATAAAAAATTAATAATTCAAGCATGTTAAACCTGGATCTGAATTAATCCAAATTTGAAATTCGACTTGAACTAGTTTGAAATAGACATGTATGCATGTTTAAGGACTCTTTTAAGTTTAATCCGAATAATGGGTGATTATATTATACCAAACAAAAAATTAAAAATGTCTAAATAACATACTAATATATTTATTCCAGTTTTATTAAATATTGTATTCCAAGTTTAATCTCTTAATTTTGTTTTCATCTGGGGAACAGGGATTTGACTGGCTGTTGGTATCCTTTAGAATTTCTTCCTAAAATTTGGACAACAGACAGAACTGCCGCGTGGCTCTTTGCCTTTTTTAATTATTATTTCCTGTGCACAAAAATGTGTGTATATGTCAATACATATATAATTCTACCGAGTTTAATATTATCGGTTAATCAAATATCAATTCAATTCAAAATTATTAAATTATCTTTATTTTATAATGCTTAAATAAAAAACATTAAAAATATTGATAAATAAAGTAATATATTTAAATACAAATTATTTTGCATTTTAAAAGTGACAAAACTTAGTGAAAGAGTTTGTAGGAATAAATCTAATTCTTTTTAAATAAAATTTTAAAGTAATATTTTCAAAATTTTTGAAAGGATTTATTTGTATATTTTTTAAATATAGGTCAAACTAAAATTTTAACTTTAAAAAAATTTAATAAATATATTTTTATATAAAATATTGTCTCACTCATAACGTGATTGTGATTAAAAAAATAAAAAATATTTTAATTTAAATATTTTTAATATATTGATAATTGGTGTGATTACATGGTAATCTCTATTTGTTTTATTTTTATTCTTATTTAAAGAAATGTGTATGTTTAAATTTTTGAAATTATATATTTTTTAATAGTCTTAAAATGATTATAAAATAATATATGTTCATATATATATATATTTAACATTTTAACAATACATATACACTTTACGTATAAAGCCATTTAAATATAAATATTTTAAAATAAACATTATCCGCTTTTAAAATATGTATAGATGATTAGGTATATACACAAATATAATATGGGGACCTAATTTTTTGGGACACGTGCACCAATTATCTTTCCTAAAACGGTAACTTTCTGCTTAGAGTTAAATAAATTAAAGTGAGAACATGTTGCGGAATTCACGCACACAGTGCCCAAATTTCGATGGGCCGAATATGCTGAAACTCAATTAATTATAGTATATAGTACTATTTAGTATTACAAGTTTGGTTCTTTTTTTTAATCCAGTTTTTTTTCAAAAAAAATGGTTATTTTTTCTAATATTTTTCAAGTTCCACCAAAAACTAAAAAAAACTGTGCTTAGTCCTGTCTTAAAATTTTATAATTTGATGAAAGTGGATAAAAGTCGAGATTTGTCTGTTATAAGGCATTAATGGACTCCAAAATCCAATGAAATCTGACTTTTGTACCACAATTTATATTGGGACTCCTTTTTTATGTCCTAAAATTAGGGATTCTTAACTCTAGGGTTATTACATTTCAACATAGGCGGCTGACTCTTGATAATCACCTAAACTGATGTGGCAAAACCAATTCAGGGTTTAATACTAATCTTGAAATTCCCAAAATTCTGAATTATTCTAGTTTTTACTTTTTGGGAAAAATCCAATATATCCTTGTAAAAGTTACAACTTTTCAAATTAATTCATGTGTTTTGAATATATTTTACATCATATTCAGATCGATTTTTAACACCAAATTTGATAATTTATAACTTGATTAATACAATGTTAATAATTTGAAGATCCAGTTGAAAATATTTTTAAAGTTTATGGATCAATTCATAATTTGAATAATGTTTAAGGGACATCCGGTAAAATTAACTCTAATTCTATCATATTAAAAATCCATTTTCACACTGAATTAAGTATGGTGGATATAGGTTAAAGGTTCAATATTTATTGAGATAAATTGAAGAGTTCATTTAATCCTAATAGTTTTTATTTAATAATGATAGGCATTGAAGGTAGCTTGAAAGATAAACTTTCTCCCCTAAGTGGTAGAGGTTCACATGTGAAAAATTCCATGAACAATTGAAATTGATTACTTGTGAGAATCAATTATTACTTTTCAACTTTAATGATGATTTGATTAGTAGAGAAGCTTCATATGGTTGCCCACATTAACACCATTTGGTTAAATGTTGTGAGAATTTTAGTTTCACTAATTAAAGCTATAAATATCATAACATTGTAATTCCCCATATGCTTTCATAACTTTTACAAAACTATTACCATTTGGTTAATTGCAGTTTTAGCATATAAGCCCTAAATTATAATTCAATAAATCTTACATCTGAATTTGAATTCTCAGACCCTACACCCTAAACTAAGACGCTTGTGAATTTTTTAATTTTCACCGCTAGTGCATAGAATAATTACCCAACTTTAAGTAGTAAAAAAAACAAAAACTTAAACTGTAATAGGTGATTTTGACCCTGATACGAACCCCAATCAAAATTGGTTTTAGTCATAAAAAGTCAATAATCTTGATTTATTTAATTAAGCACGAAAAATGAAACTAACTAAATCTCAAACGACGTGGTCAAATAACTCAAAATTACTTGAATCTAAGATGACCCGATCTAAAAAACCTGATTGGGAAACTCATATGACTAGAATATGAAATGGTTTGAACCTGAAATAACTCAGATTCGAAATGATCTAGATAAATAACCCTAAATTACTCGAAATTGATATAACCCAACTCGAAATAATTTACTAAAAATCTCAAATGACTCGAAACCTAAGCTTTGAATCCGCAACAACTCAAACCATAAAATTTTAAAATCCAAACCAATGAAGTTATCAAGATCCAAGAAATTAGTTTTAAGTGTTTTCAAATTTAGAAAATTATAGACATTGATTAATGGCAAAAGACATTCTCATACATACCCAGTTTTCTTGATTTTTTATTTTTGTTTGTAAGCACTTTGGAACATTGGCAAGCAACGTCCCAAGTAAAATATTCTTTTCTTTTCTTTTTCTTTTTCGCGGGAATCAGGCAGACCAAACCACCAGGAAAAGTGGGGCTGCTGAATTAATTAGTTAAAAAATACATGAATCTAGCATGCCTACTGCATCATGTACAAAAATATACTTCCAGTGGTGTAATGATAATTAACATTAAACAAACTACTGACAGATAACAACACACTACTGACAGATAATGCTTTCTGGATCTCTTTGAAACTTGGTAAGAAAAAAGGGCTAAATAGTCACTTTATGGTATTCTTTAGTCTTTTCACATTGTTTTTTTTTTCATGGGGAGCTAAAGAAAATGATAAAAGATGATGCGTTTGTTTCCCATTTTAGAATTGGGCGAATATTTGATACATTATCGTGAAAAAAATTATATAATTATACTTATTTTTAGTTTAAATTTGTAACCCTAAAATCTTAAAACTCTAACCTTAAATTCTAACTAATAATCACAAAATTCTAAACCTTAAAACATAAACCACTAAACTAAAATCCTAAACGAAATTTTGTTTTCCACCGCCAACCAACGTATAGAATAATAATCTTCTAAATTTGCCATTTTTAGGATGTAGGTAGATTTATTTCAAAATAGTTAGTTAAAAATCATAATTAAATCTAGAGTTGTGGTCAATTCCAAACTAAAATTATGCAATCCAATACACAATATATAATAAAACACTGAAAAATAATAGTCGAAACACTTGTAATAATCAACACAAAATAAATATCCTCCTATACAAAAACAACTCTCTTTCTCTGATTACTGTTCTCTATGGTGTCCCCTTCGGACAGCAAACATAAATTACAAACTAAAACTTGATAAAACCAAAATCAAAATGGACAAACAATACTAACAATGGCAACTACTTGGAACCATAATTTTTCTCTCCATAATTGATGTGTTCATTTTCCCAGGAAAATGAAATAAATCCAAGGCACTCAATCATGTCATATATATATATATATATATATATATTATATGGGTATTAATTAAAAGCCTACCGACCAACTTTGTATATTAAATTTTCCGGCCATCATTGAGAATTATTAGGGTCTTCATCATCTCCACTATCTGTACCTTGAGGTTGTTGTTGGTGTTGTTGATGGTGTTCGAGTGGATTATTTTGGTCCGAGTTAATGTTCGGACCACCTCGAGAATAAGCATTAAGAGCGGCCAACATGCCTAAATTAGTGTCGGACATACCTAAACCGAGGTGATGAGGAGGTTGATGTTGTTGCTGCATTAACATTGAACCCAATTGCAAAGGACTGGCTCTACCACCTTGGAATTCAACGTTACCTGGAAGATTAAATCTTGGTAGGAAATGTAATGGTGCCTGCATTGTGTTCCCGTTTGCTTGAGCTGCTGTTCCGAACGGCCACATCTGAGGTTGGTCGGACGGACCAGCCCCAGATGTGGTCGAAGCCATTGATGGGCCACCAGCACCGGCAGTGGTCATAGGTAACATCCAAAATGTACTTCCAGCTCCGCTGTTTGCTGCGGGTGCCACGGCCCACATGGCAGTAGCCGGTAAAATATTTGATGGTCGAAGTAGACCAGAAGATTCAGCATCATGTTGTTGTTGCGGTTTCGACAATTGACTTAACCCGGTTTTAAAAGCCTTAACCGGAGAACCATCTCCACCGCCACTACCAGTTTCGCCTTGTTGCTGATTATCTTCTTTAAACAAATCTTCTCTGAAACGTTTCCTCATATAATTCTCACTTAAATTCCCACCATCTCCTCCGCCGCCGCCTCCGGGAAAAGCTTCTGCTATTTGATCCGCCGTTAAAAGATGCTGTTGCTGCTGCTGATGAAAACCCAACAAAGCGCTATGAGCGAACCCTTCTTCATAAGGATGATGATGATGAGAAGCCAAAGCTAAAGCCCCATGGAAGGAGTGAGGAGCAGATTTTGACGGTGGAGCTGAAAGCGTGGATCCGCTGCTTCTCAAAGAAATATTAAGAGTAGAAAAATTGGCCGGTATAGTACCAGTTCCGGTGGCTGCTATTATCGCCGGTTCGGCTTGTTGTAAAAGCCACTCAATTGTTTCCCCATCAGATTTATGACCTAATTCTCTAGTCAACTGAAACACCCTAGCCGCACAAGTAGCTGGCATTCTAATCCGCCGGCCTCGACCATCGACTTTGGTGTGTCGGTCCTTGGTGGAGCGCTTCGCCGGTGGGCTAACTCCCGCCGTCTTCGTTTCCGCCGCCGTAGAGGAAGGTGAAGAGTTCGTTTGATTCCTGGAATCTATGTTGAGAGAACTAGATCTGGTGGCGATAGCAAGAGAGGCGTCAACGAGCTGAGTTGATGGGTTCGTCACAGTGGTCGAAGCCGAAGAAGAGGTCGACGAGGAAGAAGAAGAAGAAGAAGAAGAAGCCGGGAGAGGCGGCGTTGCGGTGGCAGTCGTCGTAGTCGTGGGACGAAGAAGAAGGTGATGAAGTTGAGAAATGGAGCCCATATTAAAAGGATTAGCTGAAGAAGGACCCGAAGATCTGGTGCCGTCAAAAGGGACCACAAAGTGGGAAGACGCCGACTGTTTTTGATGTTGCAGGTGGTGCTGCTGCTGCTGCTGGTGGTGGTGGGATTCTTCGGAATTGTTGTTGGTTTGCTTATTGTTTTGCAAATCTGTAAGTTCCATTTGGTGGGGTTTCCAGGTTTTTGAAATGGTGTTTATATATATATATATATACTAAAATGTGTTTTCCATCATCAATCACTCTTGTGTTTTTTTTTTCTCGAGAAAAAAGATAGAGAGAGAAGTGAAAAAGTTAAATTCTTTTTTCTCTTTGCAGAGTCTGGACCTGAGTAGAACTAAGCGTTTGTGGGGTTTATTTTCTTTCTGCTTTTCGATCGACTGTGTTGTGTTTTGCCGGCGTTGAGGACTCAAGAGGTACGGGCCTGGTTAACTCAAACAGGTGGGGGACCTTCGGCTTTAGGTGGGAACACGGTCTAGCCATGAACCAGAAGTCCACTCGTAGGGTCTCATTCATAAAGTAGTGTTAAAAATCTGTATTTTTCATTTTCGAAATCAAGATATTTATCGAATATAACAGTGACTAATTCTTTTGTGCATATCTTTTGAAGGGTTATATAATAAATTGCAAAATGTGTTTTATTAGTCTAACGAGATGAGACACTAGAACTCTAAAGTAAGATCATAGATTCGAATTTTGACGTTGTTGTTAACGAAGCAGATTGGATCGAGAGAGTCCCACCGTAATGAACCTATGCAATATTCGATATGGATTATTGAGTTGGGTATTGACGATTATATAAAAAATAAACACTTAATCACTAACAAGCAGTTAGTCTGTGAGATGAGAGTTCAAATTCTAACGTTGTGAATTAAGAAAATTGGATTGAGATGGTCACTCACAACGAGCCTTTTGCAGTATTAGTCCAGATTAATCAGATAATGAATTGAATATTCATTGTTATACCAAAAAGCATTAAACACTTTCGTATGATTAAGAGATGTTGAGTAAATACCACACCACATATCGTGATTTGAAAATCTTTTGTACCTTTTGAATAGTCCCAATGAAAAAGATAGCGTTATTATCTTTAGGAGACTTAGGTTTGAACAGCTTATCTAGACAACGTGTAAATTTTAAAAAAAATACTAACATGTAATCAAATCAAAATATTAAAAATATATTTTTAAATAAAAATAATACACCAAAGTTCCCTCCTCAATTATCATCAAACTGAATCAAATGATAAAAATTTTGGTATTCATTAAATAAAACTTTTAAATTCAAACTTTGTACACGGAGAAAATGTAAATATCCAATCCAACATCATGGCTCTTGGAACAAAAAATCCCATGATTTTTCAAAACTAGACTTTCATTGTGATGAGTTTTTTTCTTCCAAAATGTAAAATCCCTTCGCTAACCTTGGGTTCTTTCAGCAAGAGCAGTCGACAACATGGACGACACTGTCTTTCAATCTGTTGTTTTCTTTTTCAGACAGAAATTGATGCGCAGTTCCCAGATCATTGTCTGAATATACTTCCAACACTTTTTAACCCTAATCCTCTCCTTTTTTATATAAAAATAACGGTCGTCGACACACACAAAAACACTAAACTATTGAGATTTGCAGTAAAAGTGCAGGAGTTGTTTTCATCTCAGCATGTCTTTTCCACGGTGGTTTTGAAAATCCTGACGTTAAATTTTGTTCTTGGTTTCCATTCCAATTAAGCTTTACAAATTACACCAGCTGTTATGGAAAGGACAAAAATAAAAAGGTAAAAAAATGAATTAAATTCACTGTGAAGGTAAAAAAAGGTCTAAAACAGCACGTCTATAGTGCGATTAAAAATATTAAGCTTCAACATTTATCTAAAATATAAAATGTTAGATTTTTTTATAATATTTTATGTTGTTTTTTTATGATTTTTGACAATTTTTAATTTTTTTATTATATTTTAGTTCAGTGATTTAAAAAAATTAAAATTTTTCAAAAACCACAGAAATTAACTTAAAATATTATCAAAAATTTTAATATTTTAAATTTTTAAACAAATTTTAAAATCTATTATTTTTTAACCATATTCTAAACGTGCTGTACCCCTATCTCCCCCATAAAAAAACAAAAACAAATACAAATACTAATAGCGTAGCAAACGGGCAGGCGCAGGTAAACATCAGATCATAATTCATAAAGCATCTAATGCTAGTCGGACAGCTCATCCCAACCCAACCCCACATTCTTTATTTATTGATATTATTTATTTTATATTTATATTTATATTTATATGAAAATAATATATTCTTGCTTTTGGATTTGGATTGCTGTCAATATGGGCACCCCTTGTTTTAATAAGCTGTCCACTTATTTTTGTTTAAATGACCAAATTGTCCTCCCTTTACATTCTAGAAAAGATGCCGATTGCCGAACTCCAACGTTTTTATATACACATGTGAAAGAAATAATACACATAAGAACATTAGATAATCCATAAATTAATTAAATTCAATAATTTAATCTATATTTTTTTTGTTATTCTCCTGATTTGTCAATAATTTACTTTGATTAATTTAGATTTATTCGCGTCGTACATTTAATTTTGATGAGTGAATCTTTTAGCGAAGATTTTTTACATACACAAAGTTTCAAACTCAAGATTTATTTAAATCATACGAAGATGCTTACCACTTGAACCAACCTCTGCTAGTTAATTTGTGTCCTTTTTAAGCTTTCGGTTAATCAAAATATTATATTTTAATCCTTTTAATATTAATAATTTAATTTCATATTGTTTAAGATACAAATTTTAATTTTACTCTTCATGTTCTATAAATTTTATCTTAATTCGAATTCTCACAACGATGGAGTCCGTCATAAGAAAATATGCCAGTTGACACCCAAGATTTTAAAGAAATTGTAGAATTCCTTCTAATTATTAAAAAATAAAATTAAAATCAATTGAAAATAATATTGACACACATCATTTACCCCACTCACTTAAAAAACTTTATATAGAGTAAGCATATTCGGCCGGTTAATCAAGCTGCTGATCTTTGTTCTTATAGATTTCCTTAGGTCATGATTTTCCCCTTCCTTCCATTAGAGTTTTTTCTTTCTCTTCTTTTTAGGTAGGATTCAGATTAAAATTTGTCAACAAAAAACTTTATATATATATATATATATATATATTTTAAAATTCAAACATCACAATCTAAATTTTCTAACTTCATCCGTGAATGTCTTTTTACACTACACAATGGCATTGACTGGGGTGTACCCTTTAAGAGACTAGTAGTAGGGGCTGCGCCCTCAAAATTTCTTAAAAAAATTAATTTGACCCCTTCAAATTTTTTAAAAATTCATATTAAACTTTAATTTTTAAATAATTTTAATCAAATTCTCTCTCATATTTTTAATTTTTTTTGTTAAAATTTTCAAAATTATTAAAAATTTTAGTTATAACCTCAATTTTTTTAAAAATCTTCGTTTAAGCCTTCAAATTTTTAAAAATTTAAATTAGCACCCTCAAACTTTTAATTTAAGTTCCGCCACCGAACATTAATTTTTTATATTAAAGAAGTGATAATAAAAAAGCAAACCTAAGACATCATTAGTACAACATTATAATTAAATTAAGTTCACCAATTCTCATATATGTGTGAGTATATTTGCTGTTTGTTGCATGCGGGAATAGAATCCATGAAAAAGGCTGCAATATGTATATATAACATCTGTCACTGCTCATTCATTTCTGATATCTTCCCAAAAAAAAAACTATACTAAACAAATCCATGCATGTTATTGGAACCCTAATGTTTGTTTGTGCATGAATCATGGACTGCTGTCTGGTTTTTGACTACCTAAAATCTAAACTAAATTAATATATTTACATGCTTTTTAATGTATATTGCATATCTTAATCTTCCTGCACCAGCTGACACATCAAAACAAATAATATTTTGGAATTAAACTCTGGAGATGTATTTGATATAAAAAAGCTTATTGTAAATTATAATAATCACCCAGCATTAACCAGCCAGCCGGTACCCTCACATGGACCCACTTTTCCATCTTAAAATAAACATAAGGAAGTATTCCAGAATGGAACAGTCTAATTCATGATTAATTCCACTAATAACCATACAATGGTACAAATCCATCCCACACCTTCATCCCTTTAATTTTCAACAATATTTAAATACATATTAAGACCCATACATTTTTTTTAATTATTTGAAAAAACATCTCACAAAGCTTCGTAGATGTTTGATTTTGACGTTCTTCGTGTGTACTAGACATTTTTCGACTCACATCTAGCTGGACATAAGACTATATGAATCTTCAAAATCTATAGAGAACATATTTAACGAAGAGTCACAATGCTCTGATAAAATAGTTTTCAAATCTGCTTGACCTACTAGTCAACTCTGTTAACCGACAACCATAGCTAGTTTGTCTAATCTATCATATCCTATAAAGTTTAGACTTAAAACTCTTTTATAAGCTCCACCAATATAACATTAAGAGGAGATAGTTATCGACACGAGAAAAATACGGCTAAAAAGCCGAAAAAAATGATTCTCTCTTCCACTCACATTTACCGTAACTCTATTGACCACGGTTCTTTATCTAAAAAAAGTGAACTATTAAAAACACCGATAATAACTATCATCTTACTTTTACGATTTTACGATCAACAAGCTTTAAATATAATCGAGAGTTTATATAAATCAATGTAAAAAAACAGAGATAAAGACCTAAAATTGAATGTGGTCTACGATAAAAAAAAATTTTTTTGAATGGGAGTCTGAGAGTCTCACAGGACAAACAAGCTCATAAATACTCGGCCCTTACCCATCTCATTAATTATCTGTACTATTTTTGGCTTTTCTAATTTCAAAATCTTTTTTTGGTTTTCCATACCCTGCATTTCCAGCCTTGAATGAATCTTCATTTCTTTCTGTTCTCATTAGATTCCCTTTTTTGGCCTTTCCAAGCCCCACATTGTTTTTGAAAAAACAAACACACAACATCAAAAAATGAAAGAAAAAAAAAGAAATTGAAAAAAGTACTATTTTAATTCCAAATTTACCTTTAACCCAGACCGTTAATTAATTAAAGGCTTAAATGAACTTTAGGTGCTAAAAGTATACATCTTTTGAACTTTAGGTGCCTAAAGTATTTTTTTGTAAAAATATGTAATTAAAGTTTTTAAAGTTATAATTTTAGGTGTCCGGCTGTTAAAAAAATAGTTAACCATTCAAAACGCGACACGTGGCATAAAATATTGATTTTTTAATTATTTTTTTTAAAAATATTTTTTTTAAAAAAACTTGAAATTTATAAAATCATTCAAATCAGTCCTTAAACCCCTTAAATTCAAAATCTCCAAATCTTCACCGTTGTTGTCGGTCGCCGTTTCCAACCCTACCCTTTCGGTTGCCGGGCTCAGCCGACCATTTCCCCTCACCCCCCCGTCGCTGGAAATTGACGAACGATGTGCGAATCGAACGGTTCACGTTCGACGTTAAATAACCGTTCGATTTGCACACCGTTCGCTGATTTTCAGCGACAGGGGTGAGGGAAAACGGTTGACTGAGCCCGGCGACCGAAAAGAGTAGGGCCGACGGCAACGGTGTGGATTTGGGAATTTCAAATTTAGGGTTTTTTAGAGATTTAGGGACTATTTTAGAAAATTTTAAAAATTTAAGATTTTTAATAAAATTTTAAATTATTAAAAATATATATAATTTAAAGAAAATAAAAATAACACTTGCCGCGTTTTAAATGGATAACGATTTTTTAACTTCTTTCAACAGCTGAATACCTAAAATTCTAACTTTAAAAAACTTTGAACACTTATTTTTACAAAAAAAAATATATATACTTCGAACATATTTTTTCTTTAAGCCTTAATTAAAATATAATGTGTATCCATCCTTGATTTCATCCCAAAATCAGTAAAAAATGGGGAATTTACAGCCATCGTTGTCACCATTGATAAGAGCTACTGATGTACTTTGAGCTACACATGTGGATGCATTTAAGATGTTGCAGTCTACCCGAAGGACCAATTTTATCCTCTTCCATAAAAAAAACAGTCACATCACAATCAATAAACACCGTGATTCTTTTCTCTCTCTCTTTTTTTTTTTAATTTTCTCGATCAATAATTTAATTTTCCACATTTTAAATATGATAATGTAAATTTTGGTAGTTGTTTTAATTTTTTATTAAATTATTTGTTAGCGAATAATTTTACACACTTTTAATGTTAATATAAAATAGTTTTGTCTACCAATTGTGTATAAGTTTATCGAATGCTTGAAAAGAGAAGAAATTAAACCACATTGAAGTAATTATTAATGATGATTAAAGGGAAATCAGCAAGAAGATGAGCGCACATGCAGGTCACGTGGGATTGGGCAGACCCACGGTGATTTGGTAAACTTCTGTTTGTTTGTTTGGCTATAAATGTAGTCTTTTTCCCCCCCACTGTTCCCGAATTTTCACGGCGGGAATTGTCAAAAAAACTTTCTACGACTTTATTTATATATATAATTTATATTAAATACAGAAATAAATTTTTTTTACAACTCGTGATAAAAGATTATATATTTCATTCAAATAGTTTAGATTTAAGCATAATGTATATATAGTGCGTGTGTACTATTAAAGGGATAATAAAATTAAACATATACTATTTTATAATCACACCAATATATTAAAAAATAAAAAAGAAATTCACAAATATATTAGTTTTACGTGTTAGAATTAAATTTTAAGGTTTAGAGGTGAGTGGTATAGATTTATGAGTTTAAAATTTAAGGGTTATGGCTAAAATTTAGGGGTTGGAGGTTAGCGCTTAGAGTTAGGGTAATTTCGGGTTCGAGCATCATGTATGCACGGTGTGTGTGCGTTATTAAAGGGCTAAAAAAATTGAACAGATACTATATTGTAATCACACCAGCATATTAAAAAAATAAAAAGTTTTCCACATATATATTATTTTAAGTGTTAGAGTTAGAATTTAATGTTTAGATGTGAGTGGTATAAGTTTATAGGTTTAAAAATTTTAAGGTTATAATTAAGGGTTTATAGGTTACCGCTTAAAGTTATAGTAATATGACTAATGATATAGGTTTAACTTGTAAATCTTAACTTTTAATAACAAATTATGAATTATAAATTATTAAACTTAAACCCTTAACCTTTAAATCTTATATAAAATCTTAAATTCTTAAATTTGAGAAAACTAAGGAATATATATATTGAAGTGTTTTTTTCTTCTTCTTGTGATTCACGGCGTAACTCGTGGGTGAATGAGGACGACGAATTTAAGAGGCGCGTGTGAGACAAAAGCCAATAATGGTCTACGTTGTGGGGACCACCACCACCTCATAATTCCCTGGACCCTTATCGTTTAGTTTCAACGGTATTCCGTTTCCGAATCTTAGTTTTTATTATTTATTCAATTAATTGTTATAACTAAGGAAAAAAATTTAATACATAAGGCGTGTAAATTTTAGTTTACACGTATCTTTTAGTTTTAAGGGTTAGAATTTTAGTTTAGGATTTAAAGTTTAGGGTTTAGAATTTAGGGTTTAATGATTAGGGTGCGAGGTTTAGTTTTTTAAGGTTAAGGTTAAGAATTTAGGATTTGAGTTTTTATAATGTAAATACACAAGCTTGTGTAAAATTAATTTTACACAGCATGTGTATCAAAGTTTTACCCTATAACTAATTATAAACGTTTTTTTATTTACTGATTGACCTAGTGACTATGAATGTTTATATTATTTTATTTTATGTGAGTTCGAATCTCGATATGGAAATATAATATCTATTTAATAAAAAAACATTTTTTTGTTATAACTAATTTTGTATGTTATATTTTTGCAGTGAAAATTATAATTACATGTTTATATAACTAATATTTAAAATGATATTAAAAAATGATATTAATCTTAAAATTAAAGGGTGTAATTAAATACTTTAATCACACTTAATTTTTTATTGGTATTCAATTCATCGAAGCTCACAAATTAAAATGATTGGTTAGATATATCATATCTGTTTAATGACATTAAAATTCAATTATCATATGATTTTCGAAACATATACTTGAATTAAATTATTAATTTTATAATTCCTTTATATCAGGCTTGGTGATAGAAATGATCTTTAACATGTTTATAGTTCAACATAAATTTTACACACTTTTCACATTGCTGGTATTGTCTTTTAATATTCTTATAGTTATACGTAACTTTTATATGATTTTATATTTTTATAATTTACATAATTTTATATGTTTTTTATAATTTCTTGGTTTTTTAGGGTTGTAATAGTTTTATAATTTCATACATATTTTGTATTTTTTACATTTTTATATAATTTTATTTTTTATCTTTTTCTAATTTTATAATTTTGCGATGTGACAATTTTAAAATGTACCTCATGTCAACATCTCATTGGTCATTGGTCGTATCTTAATTAACTATGAAGATTGGTATTGAACCCAACTTGCCGCCTAAGCTACAATCTAGAGTGGATCAAGAATGGGCTTTATTGTAGTGCCCAGTTAAATGAATGAATTATGTAATGGGCCTCAACATTGGGTTACTGACTTGTTGTGCAATTAGGTCTGTTAAGTGTGTTATGTTTTTATAATTTAGTTTAATTATGGGTAAAACTTTTATACACAAGTCGTGTAAAATTAATTTTACACAAGCCTGTGTATTTATACTATAAAAACCCAAATTCTAAATTCCTAACCTTAACCTTAAAAAACTAAACCCCACACTCTAAACCTTAAACCCTAAATTTGTAATATCAACCTTAAATTATAAACCCTACAACCTAAACCCCTAAACCTTAAACCCTAAACTAAAACCCTAACCCCTAAAAATAAAAGGCACATGTAAACTAAAGTTTATACGGCCTGTGTATTAAAGTTTTTTCCTTTAATTATTACCCTAGTGTGTGGGGATCATTTTCAAATTTATTCACTTAGACATATTATATTATTAGTTTATTTTTATTTTATAGGATTAACTATTATTTTTACAGATAGAGTACACAAACGATCACTAAATTATATAAAAATCTTTCTGGTCACTAATACATTAAAAGTTACAAAATGAGTCTTAAACTTTTGATTTCTTACAAATGGACAACGCATTATTAGTTGTCGCTAATTGTTGCTAAAAAAGTGATGTGACACTTTAAATTAATAAATTATATCTTGTTTTACCCTATAATTGTATCTAACTTTTTATTTTAATGTTTTTTAATAATAATTTTCAAAAAAATAATTTAGAATTTATTTTAGAAAATGAAAATGTTCCGTTTTTAGCCCTCAACCAAGGTGGGTACATTTCAACTATTTCTCAACAGATTATAGTTCGTTATCCGTTGATTGAGTTAAGCTCGATTAATATATTACTAGTATAATATATAAAATCGAATATGTTTAAGTATTGATAATTTTCAATTTATAGGTGAAGAATGATATGAGTAGAATAGACATTGTGTCAAACTATACATTAAGAAATCATTGTTAATCATAAACATTTGAATTCTAACCTTTAATTAACACGCTTAACCTAGTTATTTCTCCTCGGCGTCATAAGGTTAATTTTTTTTTATCTTTTCTTTGCTTAGCTTGCGGCGGCATTGGCTTTAATGCTAGTTGTCGACCGTCAGTGTTTATTATTTTTCTTGCTATATTATATCTTGTTTTTTTTCGAGTTTTTTTTGTCAATTTTTAATAAGAAACTATACTCTTGTGGTACATTTTTCTTTGTTTTGTGGTATGTTTTCTCTTCCATTTGACACGGTTTTTGCAAACCTTAACAGTCGTTTGGTGCTTGTACAAAGATCCTTACGACGTTTATTTTCTGATTTGGAGTAGTTGGTGGTCATAGAAAGCTTGATCCCATCTAGTGGTTGTTTGCCGATATAATAAGAACTGTGTAGCGGGAGAATCTGCATGACAGTTTGGTCCGCACACCACTCTTTTTTTCACCTCGTAAAGCTTATCGTTTGGATAGAGACAAAAGAAATTCATGAAGGTTTTTAGATTCTTTGACGATATGCACCAACATCAAGAGAAGAATTTTTTTTTTGCACTTTTAAATTTCATATTTTATTTTTTGCTAATTTAATCTTTAATTTTCTCTCTTTGAGTGCGTTGTATTTATAATACCTTATATTAATTTTTAATAAAGTCTAATTACTATTGCTCAAATGTTCTAACCCTAAAGCGTCAAACTTACTAAAACTTTTATGACACAAAACTGTTAAAACTCATATCTTTTAAAGAGAAAACCATCCCATTTTTTATTGGAATAACCTATTAAAAGCAGTTATAAAATATTTTTAAATAATCATCAACGAACTTCATAAATACAAACTATCATTACAAAAAGTCCAAGACAAGGAAGAAAGAAATTCATCCCACGCAGGAAACAACCTTATCCAATCCTACACGTACAATTTTAAATTTTATATTAAAATGGACTGTCCCATAAATTAGTCATCGTTATTAAATAAATAAAAGAACATCTATAACTATAACCTAATAAATAGTCTCAATAAAAAATTATGTTTATTTCAAAAAATTCAAATTAAAATTACTTTGTTCGAAAAATTTGTGAATTGTAAAAAAAATTATAAATATGTATGAACAAATATTATCTTATAATCAACTTAGGACTATTTAAAGAAAAATCGGTCATAATTTGTTTTTTTAACTTTATTTATACGCTAGTTATACACATTATTCATATCAATATATTCAAAATTGAACGAACCGAAGCAATATAACTAATATAGATTAACATTTTCACCGATACAAAGTAAAAAAAATAATATTCCAATTTTACATCGAAATAATATACACCAACCGATTAAATCGAAATCGATTAATTTAATTATTTGTCGTTTTTTGAGGGTTATATTTTAATACACAAATTGTGTAAAAAAATTTACACAACCCTTCATATTCCAGCTATAAAATTTAAAACTTAAATTCCTAGCCCTAACACCCTAAAACTTAAACTTTAAACTCTAAATTCTAACCATAAACCTTAAATTCTACACCCTACACACTAAACCATAACCTAAATTCTTAAACCTTAAAATTAAAAAGTAAAATTTACACAAATTTATGTATCAAAATATTTTCCATGCCTCAATTCAAATATTCTTCATCTCTTTATTCTTCTTTACTTTTGTGTGTGGGGATAAATAATAAATGTATCGTTTCAAACTAATCTAATAACTCTATCATATAGATTGAGAATACCATCTTTATCGGTATATATTTAAAGGTTGGAAGATTTTTATAATAAAAACATTGTTATATGTTTTAAATTTACTCAAAAATTAGCATGCATGATCTATGTGAATAGAAGATGAAATATAACGGTCTAATTACTAAAATATTAATTGTACGAAGAATAGAATAGAAATATACAATCGATAAGTTGTTTAGATTTTCTTGAATGCTCAACACATTGGTGGGATAAATTTTTTCATTATCTGCTATTTAAACTGTTAGATTAACTTGAAATCACTATCAAAGTATATTAATTTTCTAAACAAACGGATCCTTATTACTGTTGAAATTGACCGATGCCTGCTATATATTTATTGGGATTTTGGGTTGGACAACAATAGTAAGTGGAAATTATAACGTGTCATGTCAACATCTCTTAACAACAATAATCGTAACTATGATACAAGTTCTAAGATTTTGCTGAATGAAGTCAAAACACCTTAAAAGTTCAATGAATATTGATAAAATTTACCCTAAAATTTTCAATTATTTTGTTCTTCAAAAGTCAAAAGCTCTGATTGACACGTTCGGATGAACATATACACAAAGTTAAATCTTATTCGTCTGCAAAAAAAAACCCTGATTTTTCAACTCAATTAAATATAATGAGCTTACATAAGATTCTGACAATATTGGTTTAGATTTGGAAAAGCAAAAAGGAAAAGGGTCCCAAGAACCAGCTATAATGGATCAGCAACTCATCTCTCCTTGTCAGACCACTTCTCTTTTAACTAGGACTTGTAAGAGACTTCCTTTTACTTTTTCTTCCACTTTTCCTTCTCTCAATAATTCATCCATTATAATTCCCCCTTTTGATGCCCTCCCCCAATGTCCCTCCCTTTCTTCCTTTATTGTTTAGTCTTTCATGTTCGAATAAATTCGATTATACTTTAAATCAAATCATATCATACTTTCGAATAAAAGTAAAGATTTCATTATATTATTTCTTATATTCACAAAACTCGAATCTAAAACCAATTGTTCTAACTGAATGAGGCGTTGAGTCCCTTAAGTAAATTCATAAGTTTAAATTCTGATGTTGTGAATGAAAAAGTTTAGGTTGAGAAGGTCATTCTTACAACGGGTATCTGCAAAATTTTATCCGAAATAGTCGACAAATGAGTCAGATACATGCGGTTATTGTATGCTTTTTCTCTACTTATTCAACAAAGACCGTTCTCCCTCCACCTCACTTTTGAGTATTCCCACCTCAAATCAAAGCTTATTCTTTCTAAACAAACAAGAAATGAATCAAGAGATGGGAATCGAAAAGGTGCAAGAAATAATGGAGTTTGGTTATGAAGAACTTGTGGAAGCGACCCAAAGTTTCTATCCGTCGAGACTGATCGGAAAAGGCAGCCATGGAGCGGTGTATCACGGTATTCTTCAAGATAACCAAGTGGTAGCCGTGAAGAGGTCATCCATAAAAGGCGTCGAGGCGCAACTTGACAACTTGAAGAAGCTGGACAATGAAATATCCATATTGTCATCTTTACGTAAAAATTCAAATGTCATCGGCTACCTCGGAGCGAGCCACGGCTTGTCCGAGAAAGACAAGCTTCTGGTCATGGAGTTGATGCCTAACGGTTCTTTACATGACTTGTTACACGTCGCGGCCACCCCTCCGTCGTGGCCGAAACGTGTAGAGATCGCTATGCAAGTCGCAAGGGCGGTCCAGTTCCTACACGAAGGCAAGCCTTTGATTATCCACAGGGATATCAAATCAGCTAATATCTTGTTTGATTCAAACTGGAATGCTAAGTTGGCCGATTTCGGACTTGCGATCTCGCCGGCAGACTCGTCGAGTCAGGACGCTCAACCGGCCGGTACGATCGGGTACTTGGACCCTTCTTACACTTCCCCTAACAAATTAAGCACTAAAAACGACGTGTTTAGTTTAGGGGTTGTATTGTTAGAAATCATCAGCTGCAGAAAAGTGATCTACGTCACAAAAGCACCGGCGTCCATCGTTGAATGGGCGGTTCCGTTGGTGAAAAAGCAAAGGGTGGTCGAAATCTGCGACCCCAGGATTCCACTTCCAACGTGCATGATGGAGAGCACGATAAGGAGAATATTGAGCGTGGCGTCGCGTTGTTTATCGAAGGACGAAGACCGCCGGCCTTCGGTTGGAGAAATCGTCGTGGCGATGGAGACTTGTTCCGTTGAACGAGTCAGACACGGGAATATAACTGCGTGGACTGGCGTTTTGAATTACTTGGTTCAACTCAGGAGGCAGCGAAAACTGAGTAGGAAATGCAGCAGGGTGGTCTATTCCACCCAACAAGGCGATGTTAATTCGACGGGGAAAGTAGTGTTGCTAAAGGAGATATAGGCTAGCAGCAGATGTTAGATAGAAACGAGTTGACTCAGTTTGTGTGAGTTGGGGGGAGATGAGTCAATGGTTTTCTGGATATAGAATGCAGGTTTTAGTTATAAAAAAACAGGCAGTCCAAACAGAAGATTCCCAAAAAAGTTGGTAGCCAAAGAGCATATGAAAGCTTTGTTGGATGCCCTGTCATTCCTATTGATGTCTACACCTCACTTTCTTTTTCTTATATATATACTATATTTATTTTTGGGCATTGACATTTTAGAATGTATACGCACATATATATTTCATTAATTGGCCTCATATTCTATGATATGCTATAATTTTGAGTTCGTTAAGTGGTTTCAATAAAAAAGAAATTGTTAATTTTTTAAGAGATTTGAGTTCGAGCAATTTGTCTGTATGCGATATGTGCGTCTTTTTAAAAAGTTAACATTAAAGACAATTTTTCGATTCAAGTCGAGTTTAGCGAGTTCGAGTCGATTTTTCGAGTTTATGTACAAATCTTAACTGTAACTATTTATAATATTATAGTATGTTTTGGTTCAAATTTAAGCAACTTTTTCTAATAATATGAGATCTACATACATATAAGTTCGAGTCATTTCGTTAAATTACATGCCTCGTTAAAACCCCCTTCTTATCTAGGTAAGGCCAAGGCGAGACCAAAGATAGCGGAAGGAGGAAAATAGTGCCCCAAAATATATTTTCTAGTTTAGGGTTTAGGAAAATATTTGATAAATTTAAAACGACCGTTGTAATAACTAAAATTTTAAGGTATAAGGATATTTTTATGGCGGGATTTTTTTGTTCCGAATACATTTTGAAAATGTTTAGGGAAAATAAATGCGTAAATTAAAATATCTGGAAAGGACCGGATTAACAAAAATAAAATACATAAATTAAAATTTCGGAAGCAGATCGGGACGAACAAAATAAAATACGTAAATTAAATTGCAAAAATTTAAATGCGAGAAATTAAAAGTGCGAAAAATTAAAAGCGAAAAATTAAATACGAAAATTAAAAATATAAAATAAATAACATAATATAAAAGATACAAATAAAAATTGTATTAAATAAAATAAAAATAAATTTGGAAAGTGACCAAATTGTAAAGAAAAGAAAATTAAAAGACAAAAATAAAAGAAAAAATAGAAGACCGAACTGAAATAAAACTAAAAATAAAATTATAGGGGTTAAATGTGCAATTAGCCCTGTAATTTAAAGGGGATATTATCGAGTTATTCGAAAAATTGAATAACTCGAAATTTAAAAATTTGAACTCGACTCGAAATTAAATTTTTTTCGAGTTATTCGATTTGACTCGAATAACTCAAAATTAAAAAAAAAAATAATTTTTTCGAGTCAAGTCGAGTTTTGCTCACTCCTACATAAAAGCACACCAAAATATAGAAAAACAACAACATGATATAATTTCTTATATTTATGTAAATTTATCTTGACAAGAATATTATTATCGGTTTCTCAACTAGTTAAATGTATATACGAAGAAAAGGAAAAAAAAAACTTCTATTTTCTCTTGGTAGTTATTCTTTAAAATTCTTTGAGTTTTTCTTCTTAGTTGAAAAAAAATTCTATGTTGGATGTGAATAAATAAGATTTTTTTCTTTGGATGAGTGATCGTTTATTTTTTTTAGTTTAGATTTTTTATATTTTGCTTTGTCGGAAGTCTTTTTTTTGCTCAACAAAGGCGATTTTATTAAAACAGAAATTAAACAAAATGTCTCGTTAAAAAGCTCTTTAAATCTTAGGTGAAAGAAAAAAATACACTTTGCCAGCGAAAAAACAATACGAGATGCGCGAAAACACAAAAATTCTAATCAAGCCAACCGCATGTGAGAAACAAAGGAATATTAGCATCACCTAATTCCATAGCAGATCCACAAAAAATACAGACACCAGGAAACTTTTTTCTCGAAAGTCATTTTACATCTAATTTTTTTGTTGATTTCGTTTGCTTGTATGACAGTTTTGTTGTTTACATTTTTGCAAATTTTTTTGTTTTTGTGATAGTATTGTTTGATCTTATGATAATTTAGCGTTTGTAACAAGTATTATCGAGCATTTTTAGTCACAAGATGGGCGGTGGTATGTTATTTTTATGGTTCCCTTATGGTACTTTGTCGATGTGCCAAGAACTTGCAACAAAATGAGTGCTTGATTCATTAAATTTTCTGGCCAAAATATACCTTTGTTGAATTATCATTTGAAAGACATGATGAATTTTCTAAGGAAGAGAAGCGTTTTAATTTTTTATCTTCCACACTCTTTCAGATTTTTTATATTATTTTTTTTAACTTTTCTTGGATATTCATAGTTTAGAATGTGTTTATACTTTTTTGTAATTCATTTCCTTGTTTAATGAAATTCATTTTCTATTTTTCTTAAAAAATGAACATATATGAAAAGATTAATATTTTGTGTATAAAGTATATATTTCCGGTATGTTAAATATTCACAAACTCTCTCCATATAAAGGATTAGGAATAAGTAGGGAAACATATAGTAGGGCTCACCAAAAAATTTGATAAACCGAAATTAAATTTAAAATCACTTTTTTTGTGATTCAAAAATTTGACTATCTGAATCAAAATATTTAAATTACGACCCACAGTTTCAAGAAAAAATATATAACCGATTCGATTGATTATCTACAACATTTACGATTTTTATATATTAGAATATCATGTAACTCAATGGATTTGATGTCCCTCGAATTAATATTTATCTAACGTTTAAAGGTCAAATTAATATTTTTTAAAGTACATGGGATGAATTAAAAGTTAACCACTTTTACTGACGTGCCACATCATCAAACTAACAATATTTAATGTTGCAGTGACCATAAGTAATTTGATGACATAAGTGACAAAAGTAATATTTTTTTAATTTGGTGGGCAAACATGAACATTTATAAAACATAAAATAATTAGAATATAAATCATTTGTCCTTTTCTGGTATCTATGTACGTCCAACACTAAAAAAATAAATTTAGGGTTTAAATTTAGAGTTTAGGATGTAAGATTTAGTTTTTAAAATTTAAGATTTAGAGGTAGAGTGTAAGTTTTACTTTTTAGTGTTATACTAAAAATGAGCAATTTTTTTTGTTCAAATAACTAACAGAGTATTTCTCGATTATAAAAAGAATAAATCATTATGCACCCCTAAAATTGTACTTTGGATTCTATTTAATTACATTATAGAATAGTAAATATAAAAATAATAAAGAGAGAGAGTATTTCTCGTTGTCATTGTTTTACTCCTAAAATAACATGTATGGGCTATCTAATAAAAACTATATAAATACAAAAAAAACTCAATAAAATTGAAAAAAAAACTATTTTTTATATAAATAAGTTAATGGAGTCTATTTTGATTGATATTGTTGTTATTTAGGTAGTATCGGTTTATATATATTTTTAACATTTTAAAAATACGCATATTTTATAAGTAAAGTGATTAAACCCGAATCTTATAATATAAATATCGTTTAATTTTTTACTGCGACTATTTGTTAGATTCGTATTGTTACTTTGTTAATTTAGAAACTGTGTTATTATTTGGTTGGACAGAACTAATTTTAGCTTAGGTCATCAAGCGGACAAACAAAGGACAGTCGTGTTTTAAAAAAAACTATGATAATCATCTTAAAAAAAAAACTATGATAATTATATAATTTTTTGAAATAAATAATTATATAATTTAACTTCTATTAAAAGTAATCATTAATGTTTTATCTAGGGGCACGGGTAGAGCCATATGGAAAATTGGGTGACACCTCAAAAAATTTTAGATTGTTTTTTATATATAATTTTTAAATAATAAATTAATATATTTGGGTAAAATTTTGATACACATGTTGTATAAAATTAATTTTACACAAGTTTGTGTATTTATACTATAAAAACTCAAATCTTAAATTCTTAATCTTAACCCTAAAAACCTAAACACTAAATCTTAAATCATATACACTAAATTTCAAACACTAACCTTAAATTTAAACCATACAACCTAAACTAAAACTATAACCTCTAAAACTAAAAGGCACGCGTAAACTAAAGTTTACACAGCCTGTGTATCAAACTTTTTCCATATATATATATATATATATATATATATATTAATGACACATCTTATAAATAGAAGGGCAATCCTTTAAAAATAATTGATTTCTCTTAAATATAATTAAAAAATAAAACCCGTAAATAAATATGTGGCTCATGTATTCACTTGGTTAATTCAATCATTGACTGAATATAATTAAGCAAAATTAAATTTATCAAAATTTATTTTTCTTTTACTTTTAACAAATCAAAATTTGTTTAAAAATTATTAACTAAACCAAACCAAATTCAATAAATTTGATCGATATTCGAATTAATTGAACTTCGTTATAAGTTGTAGTGTTTGTGTTTTACTTTAATTATATTAGATTAAGTTGAGCATTTTTTTTTCATTTGGGTTACAAATTATTAGTTGGACTTCGAAATCCTAACGAGTTTGTTTTTTTTTCTTCTTTAGTTATATTTAATATTTTCTAGTTAATTTAACCAATTAATCAATTTCTAACTAAATTATTTGATAATATTTAAAAAAAAATACTCATTCCATTTCATTTATTTTGTCCATTATTGACTTTTTATACAGCTTTAGGAATAAAAAGTTTATGTAAGAATATGTAAGAAATTAAATTTTATTTTATTAAAAAACTAAAAAAAATATAAAAAAAATATGACTTACAAAAATTATAAAATTTTTTTAAGTAGCACAATTTCGAAACATTTAACTTTACTCTGTCTCACTTATACCCTCTGTTTTGAAGGAGAATTTTCTTTCACAGCTGCTATTGGTGTGAAATTTGTTCACACCGCTACTTAGGTTCTTCAGCGGTGGCGGAAGGCGCCTCTACTGTGAAATAGCGGCGGCGACACCGCTATTTGAAACCCTAGTAATCGTAAAGACAACGGATGGAGATGCAGTACACTCACAATCTATTCGAGAGACGGCCACTTTTCAAATCTAAGGCTCCTGCTGTTAAATGGTTCAAAAGATGGTAAATTAAACATCTTTTTATTATCAATATTTTTTTATTGCTCTCTGCTATTGATTATTTTGCAAATTGAACTATATTTTCAGAGTTGTTTTTCATTTGAATGAGTTATTAGTTATTGATTTGAGATTTCAAGTCCGCTCAATTTTCTTTTTTATCTAGCATACATGCGAATTGGATATCTTAACCAAGATTTTGGCATGTTTTAGTGATCAAATTCTTGCTTTGTATTATGGGAAATGCCAATGATCTGACCAAAATTTTGTTCAGGGTACCTCAAGATGTTGTAGCAACGGGTGGAAAGTGCATGATTTTGACATGGGTAAATGGTAAGTCCTATGTTTTTTTTTCCTATATGTTTTTCTGTTATCTGATGCTTATTTGTAACTGTGACCTGGTTTCTTTTTTTCGCCATGGAAAAATATACAGTTCCTGTACAAAGCTCAAGTGTTTAAGTGTGCTTGTGATGAGTTAAATCCAAATATCTTGACGGTCTTTGTTTGGTGATAGAAATATGGTCTATATTCGTTTTCGCAATAGCTTTTCTAGCATTTTTTTGGAGACTCCCTTGACTATATTTTCGTTACATTGTAGGTTGGGAGGGTAACATACTGTGTGTTCCGTTTATTTTATTTTTAATATACTCTGTGCATAATTTCGAGGATTGGGGGGGGGGTGAAAGAATCATAGTGGATTTTTGTTATCTTTTTCTTTGTACTTTTCTCCTACCTAACTTTTATCACCCAATTGTTTTGTTTAGAGCACACCTTGAATGCATTGAATGAAAAGGAGAACGAGCCTGAACCAGAGCCTACTACTGAAGTTCTTTTCCTTTGCAGCTATGAAGGCTGTGAAAAGACGTTTATTGATGCTGGTGCTTTGAGAAAGCATTCACACATTCATGGAGAGAGACAATTTGTTTGTCACTATGAGGGTTGTGGGAAGGTATCATGTTTAAGATTTCTACTTCTGATGCACAATCAATTCCTTAAGAATCACTGTTACATAATGAAGCAGTTCTTTTTCTGCTACCTTGGGAACTATGGAAAGGCATAATTTCACCTTGAAAGTGTTCCATTGGTGGTTGTTACTGTGAATATGTTTTTTTTGGCATATATGTATGCTGTTCCATTGGTAGTTGCTAACGTGGTATATTGTTCGTTAATTCTGCAGAAATTTTTGGATAGTTCAAAACTGAAAAGGCACTTCCTCATTCACACTGGAGAGAGAGATTTTGTATGCCCACATGAAGGTTGTGGAAAGGTGTTAAATCTATCTCATGCTGTTAATCATTTTATTTTAGTGTATATATATACATGTATAGTTTACATACTTGGTTCCATTACTTGTTTTGGGCATCTTCTCTTTTAATGTGATTTTATAAACATAGTTTTGCACAGAGCCTGGTGATAAGGTTTTCTGCAACTGTTGTTTTTTGCTTTAGAGGCATCCTTTATTATTTTGCATTTATGGGCATGTGCATATAGACATAACATGCTTGCCCTTTATATTTGTTCCGAGTTCTGATGGATTTGATTGTGACAATCGCAGGCATTCTCCTTGGATTTCAACCTGAGGTAGCACATGAAAACACATTCACAAGAAAACTACCATATCTGTCCATACCCAGATTGTGGAAAGAGATACGCTCATGAGTACAAGCTAAAGAACCACATTGCATCTCACCATGACAAGGTTTGCAACATTGCTGTCCTATCATGTTTCTGTTTTGCATAACATGACATATATGCCATCTTATTAACCTTGAGATATTACATCTGATCCGTATTTCACCTTTTCGTTTGGTAGAACTCAACACCAGAAGTGGCAAAATATGTCCCGCCTGTAGAGAAGATAATTAAAACACCAAAGTCTGCTGGTGGTGCCTATGGTTCTGCATCATCTGATCTCCCTTATGCCTGCCCTTATGAAGGTTGTGGGAAAGCTTACATACACGAATACAAACTAAAACTCCATTTAAGGAGAGAGCATCCGGGTCATATGTCTGATGAGAATGCCGAGAATGCCACACCTAATGCTGATAATGAGATGGATGAAGGCAGTGATCACGACGCTTATGCCGGAAAGCGAGTTAATGGCAAAAGTCAGAAATAGAGCAGGGCCAAGCCAAGCGTGAAGATGCCCCCTGCAAAGATTGCAAGGCAAAAAGGCTCGAGTCCTTCCCCTGCCACTTTGCCTATACCCAAAAAACAATGGCCAGTCAAAGAACAAGTATTCGAGGAAGAGGATAGCGAAGAAACGGAAGAAGACCGTGACAATGTAGAGGGTGGATGGAGGTATAGGGACAACAATGAAGAGGATGACGAAGAGACGGAATACGAAGACTAGAGCAAACTTTGCATACTACTGAATAATTGTGGTGCTCCCCACATCGTCCCCTTTCTGTTACAGGAAGCTGTGTATCTGTGTGATGTTGGGGAAAGAGAATTAATCTTGCACCTTTCTTTTTCTTCTTAGCTTTTCTTTTGCCTATTACATTTTGAGGGATTGATTTATTAATATTATGTTAGTAAGTTTCTTTTAGCTTGATGATGCAGGTCTCTGTTTGAATGTTTGAAATCCAAGCTTTAAACCCAACTAACTAAATCCGAAATAACCCGAACTGAAAAAGTCCGTTAGATAAACTCGAATGACATAAACCTAAAACAACTCAAACAGAAAATAAACCAACCCAAATTAACCTGATCTTTTCATTGGCATTCTCAGAATCTCAAATTTCTTATGGCCACCATTTAAAGCTACCCAATCGTGTCCTCCACACTCTTAACTTAATCTAATTGGCTAATCAGCCATCCAGTCTCACCTCACCTTATCCACTCTCTCTTCTGAACCCCTTTTCATTAATTTCCATCCCTTTGTTATTAAAATTTTAAACCTTACGTTTCTTGTATGGCAAAATACAGCAATGGCAGCAACAGCCTCAGCCACACTGTCTCCACCCACATTGGCTGCTGCCACTGTCAGCAGTCCGAGGAGGAGGACTGCAGTCAATGTGAATTACATCACAGGATTGAATTCCTTTGGCGGGCTAAAAGCACACAACAATGTGGTCTCACTTGGCCAGCCGGTGTGCCTCTAGCAATCGTTTGCAAAGGTCATGAGCTCGCTCAAAGCTCCGTCGAAGGGGAAAGGGAGAGGCTGTGGTGCCTTGTCTTCGACGTGTAATGCAGTGGGTGAGATATTCAGGATTGCAGCAATCTTGAACGGACTTGTTCTTGTTGGAGTTGCTGTGGGTTCGTTCTTCTTCGGATTGAAGCATCTTTGGAAGAGGCTGAAAAACGCCACTCTGGTCTTATTTAGTGACGCAACTTGATCTATCTTATTCATATAATACATATAGTCCCCTAATTAAACAAATCTGAGTCCATATTTTCTATTCAACCAAACAAACATTGTTTTTTCCCACCAAGAAAAGAAAATGCAGTCTGAGTTGAATCTTATACTGGTAGTGTACAATCTGTGCATCAATGTATTAAAAAAACAGCAAATTAAATATAGAGTCAACCAGTCATTCCCATCTCATCTTGTAGTCCATTGAAAAAAAACTCTGGGATTCAAAGTTGCCAACAAAAAATAAATATTTTTTTTCTGGGAAATCACAAGTCATTACTTACCACTTGAAATGTTGTTGCTTCATTCATTCAAAAGTAACTTTTAATGAATGTTTACTTAGGAAACATTAAAATATATTATTCATTTCTAGTCAAAATTAGTATGACAAGGACTAAAGTAGGTGAAAAAGCTTACTTTATAGTTTTATGGGAAAAATATTTAGGCTTGATATATACTTAGTTAAACCTGGGAAAATTGTGATTTTTCATCTAGGAAGATGCTGTTGTCCTGGGATTATTTAGAGATATAAGATGATTACACTAAAGACAAAATAATCGGCACCCGAGAACGATCTTGGATAAATTTAAAGCAAAATTGTCCTCTTGAATTTAATATATATATATATATATATAATTCATGGGCTAAGTCGTCGATAGTTAATGTCGAATTTATCGAGGTTTGATGAATTGATCGAGGTTGGGGGTTGGAAGGGAAGGTTTGAAAAGGAAGGGGGAAAATGAGAGATAAGGAAAGTGATGGTTTGGAAGGGAAGGGACTGGAAAAAAAAAGGGCAGAAGTGGGAAGACGAAAGGTAATAGGGACGGAAACGAGGATAAATATACTAATTTTATCTAATATGAAAAAAAGTTTTTGATACATGTGGAAGACGTGTGTTAATGCTGCACGAGCACAAGCAAAGAAAATTGTGTTATTGAATATTTGTATAGTTTCAAAAAAAAAAAAAAACATTCCCGATTTATTTTTAAAAAAAATCATAAAAATAAAGTAAAAATCCTTAAAAAAATCAGTTCGTTTTATTCATTTCTTAACTTTAAAGAATCTTTTATGATTTTTTTGAATTTGTTATAATTTTCAATGTTTTTTTTTTATTTTTTCTTACACGTAACAAAATTTTATTGAACCGCGCCATTTTTTTAACAAAAAAAACCAAAGAACTAATGGTGCAGACATAGGCCATTTTTGATAAATATTGATTTGAACTAAAATTAGAGGTTTGATCAGTCAAATTCACTAATTAGGATGTTTGGTGAATAACGGATTGGTGGTGAAACATTTAATTTTAAAAAAGCTGCTAATATGAGCTTTTTGAAATTAGAGGTTTGATATAAGAGTTGTAAAGACTCTTTTACCCTTGACAATTACCAATAATCTCTAAATAACCTAAATTTAACCTTTTTATTTTAAATAATTTTTAATTCTTCGCCTTCTAATTTTTTTTCTTTTTATTCTCACATATTTATACATTTATTTAAATTTAATAATGAATTAAATTGTATTAAAATAATTATATAAATAATTAACTAATACATAAATCCTTCAAATATGCTTAGTAATATTATATTAAAAATATTTTTTATAAATCTAATTAATATTAAAAATACAAAATATTGATAACTATGAAACTATTAAAACAAATATTGAATATAGTCATGTCCTTATATGTCCTTTTGCTTGTTTAAGTAATTAAACAGCTATGAGTTAATTTTACTAAACACTTTTATACAATCAACTAATACAATCTGCTAGCCAAATAAGCTAATATAATGATTTATCAACTAATGTAATCATTTATCAGCTATCAGCTAATTGCTAAACATGACCATAATAAAAGTTGATAAGTCAAATTGACTGAAAAAAATAATAAAAGGACAAAAGTGATAATTTGTCTAAAGTAGAGAGGCTAAAGTATAAATTAAGTGTAAAATTATATATATATATATATATAACTTTTATCTATTCTTCCTACTCTACAATTAATTATATTTTCTAACATTGTTTAAAATAGCCATTTTAACTTTTCACAGAAATTTTTAACATCACTATTAAACATTTGAATTAATGAATTAACAAACTGCATATAATAATTTTAAAATGTAATTTTTGAAAGAGTTTAAATTTAATACACATGCTGTGTAAAATAAATTTTACACAAGCATGCCTATTTCTACTATAAATCAAAATTAAAATTAAACCTAAACCCTAAACTCTAAATTCTAAACACTAAGCTTAAATTCTAAACCTACAACCCAAACCCCCAAACTCTAAACTTAAACTAAACTCCTAACCCCTAAAACTAAAAAATCTGTGTAAACTAAAGTTTACACTAGTTTACACAGACCGAGTATTGAAGTTTCTCTTTTTGAAAAGCACTTTTCAACTTCACACCAAGTAATACACGTTGAAACATGTGATTGTTAGACGTGTGAGATAGATATATCAATTTAAATTGAACTAATTTGGATTTGGACTCTTGTACCCCTCTTAGTTTGTGTCAATTTTAGATTTTGGATGGTTTAAGGTTATGTCATAATTGATTCAGATAATTTCTGATTTAGGTTATGAATTTGAGTTCGGATCAAATCAGGTTTGAGTTGAATAGATAAAGACAGTTGATTTTTTACATCAAATTAAATCAAATCTGATTAGTTTAAATTGATCGAATTAATTTTCGAGTTGGGATCAAAAATCCAAGGGCTAATATGGTACTTTCAATTTGAACTCGGATTTAATAGAGGTAAGCGGATCAAGCACGTGGGGAATAAAGAAATTGAAGCAGCGGATGAGATGATGCACTTCGGTTGCTGAAATCAATTAGGTTTTGAAGGACGAAACTTGGAATGCTGAATTAGCTGTTAATGTAGAAAGTTTCAAAATTCTATATTTGAAAAAAAAAATCTTTGAAAACGGTCCAACATTGGCTGAGGATGTCAAGCAAATAGATAGTTATTTGATATATTGATGGCGTAATATTTTTTTTACCGTTATATGTTTTTGATTAATATTGTAAATAAAAAAATATATATTTGATGATGATTAAAGTAGTTTGTAAAAAAAAAATTTACGTTCAGTGTATCAAATAATTACTTATAATGTCCCGAATTAACTAAGGGTGGCAAGAAAACCCGGGTTCTAACTGATTTGATCTGACGGGACCATTTTTTTTTATTGAATTGGGTTTTAGGGCAGCTCAAATTAGGTTTTAGTTAAAAAAATTTGGCCGAGTTTGTGCAAAACTCATTTTGTCCCTCCCAATATATTTACTAAAATTTTCGGGGTCAAAGCATGACATAATGAGTTTTTTTATTACAATTTTCAAGATTAAGGCTCTGTTTTTTGTTGTCTTTGGAGGACTAAACTAGCTTTTTCACTCAACAAATTTCAAAAGCAACAAAAAACAAGCAGATTTTAAGTGTCAAAATCTTAGTTTGCCCTCCAAACTAGCTTCTCAAATATTGGTTTGCCAAAAGCTAAATTTTCTAGCTTTTACAAAACCTTGGTTTGCCTCAAATACACAAATTGAAATATATTTTTTAGCCTTTGAAATACACAAATTAAAGTCACGGTATTAAAAAACCATCCTAACATATCAAATAATTAATTCTATTAAAAAAATCTCAACTACCTCCATATGAATATATGGATAAGTAAATATGAATTTTAAAATTTAATAAAAGTTCAACCATTCAATTAAATGATCATGTTTTATTTTTTAAAATATAATTACAAAAACAAAATTAGTTAAAGATAAAAATGTAAAAGTAATCTAAAATATTATAATTTTAGATCAATCGGTACACACTGATATGGTTTAAAACACATTGAGATAACGAGAACACGTCAAAATTTAGACCAAAATAGAACATAAACTACTTTATAAAGGGCAAAGATCAAAACGATACCGACCACCCTGGATCACGTACGTTTATATTAATATTCTAATTCGGTTACAAGACAATATCTTAATCCAATTTCATATTTAGATAAACACACGCACATATACATATGTATATGTGCATTACATTGTTCACACCCGGATCACCTAGAAAAATGTCACCCTTTACCATGAATCACATATACCATCTTTTTTGTTTTTTTATCTCTTGGATTTAAATCTTCGGCCTCATCTGCCGATAAAAACTCAACAAGCCCATCGCATTTTCCATGTCACATAAAGGTCGATATAGCATAGAGATCTACATTGGTTATTTATGTTCAACAAAATACCAAAAAGTTAGTAAGCCAAAAATGGAACCTAAGCAGATAATTAGAAACAATCTGCTGGTACTAGGATTAGTAATAAAGTTTTCGAAGTTCAAGCTGTTCAAAAGTGAAAAAGAAAATTCCTTCTTAATAAGATTTGCAGCTATCTGATTTTTAGCTTCAAAGGCAGCCAAACACAGTAAAACTAGTCAAAAGATGCATCTATCTATTGTTGGATGCTTCATGTTTAATCTAGGACTAGGATGTTAATTAATGGAATAGAACGAGCGGACGCCAGTCAAATTACATAAGAGCCCATATGCCTAAAAGATATTATCGATAAATGTGCTTGTCTAGAGTACATGAGGGAGTGAGGACTGAAATCTTGGTACCTTGATAATGGGTGCTTCGAGTTCGAACATGCATCGATTCGAATGCAGGGAAATTTCACATGTCCGGACATTCCCGCTACCATCATTCTCAGCATTTGAAAGGCCACTAGTTCCATGGCTAAAATCAATTACAGCACAAAGAAAGCTGAATGGCCATGAACTAAGGCATCTAAAGGAAGTTCAAATTTGAGAACTGACCTATCTCTTCTTCTTCATTCATCTCGACTGTAGAGGTTGTTCCAACTTCCAATAATCTAGCACAACACATCATACAATTGCATGCTGTAGGACAAACAACCATACAAACATGCCAATACACCTTTCCTTTGCCTCCTAACCAACAACAATTGCAACTTTCTACAGTAATCGAATTCCCAATCCCCTGAATCATAGACAAATGTTGCACGGATTTTTCCGGCATCATGTTCGGATTCTCATCTTTTTAGCTGACAAGAAGCTTTAGAAACTTTAGGTGCAAAGGGGGTTTTTTTGGCTGAGTTTTTGTTTCAATAAATGAACACCTGCAATAGATCTGATTGAAACCCTCATGGTTTTTTTTGGGAATCCAAGTTGCTTGGAAGATGGAAAATTGTGTTATTCATTAATACTACGAGAAAATAAAGCTTTCTAACATAAAATTTCAAACAAAAATTTAAAAATATGCACCCATCTCATATTGTATTTAAGATATCAAAATCGGTTTACAATGTTCAATCAAGTATAACCAGTGAATGATACAGAGAAACCTCACGACAACAGACTAAAATAGAAATTATTTTCCACATAAACGCTAATTCAAATCACGTAAAGGAACTAATCCATAGTAATAATAAAAACAGAGAGATAATAACGACCTTTAAAGCCTCAAGCAACGGCGACGGCCTGCCGTTTTTGAGGGTCGAGGTTGTTCTTAGATTTGTTGTCCGCGAAGTCCTCGACGTTGTAGATGACCGTGATGTAGAGAGAACAGCTTGGGCAACGGGCGATTTCCTCGCCGAGCTTTAGGTCTTCCTTCGTGATCTGGAATAGATCGCCGCAGGGGCATGGATAAGTGTACGCCTGCAACTCCTCGTTCCACTGCATGTCCTCTATTTCCACGTCGTCGTACGACATCGTTCTGGCTGATCAAAGTTGCAGGTGCTTTCTTTTTTGTGTGTGGCGAAGTTTCGTTGAGTTCGGGAAGACGAAAGCTCCTCTGATTTTTGATAATTTGGGCTTTAGGGTTTCTTTATACAGCGACCTTTTAGCCAGGGATGGAAGTGCGGCCATGACCCCAAAATTTGACAAATTAATATTTAGTCCTTTTAAGTTTTAAATATTATAATTTGATCTTTTAAGAATTTTAAAAGTTGTTATTATATTTAAGTTTTTAAATATTTTTAACTAAATTCCTCTTAATTTTTTTAAAAATTCTCATCAAATTTCAATTTTTTAAAAATTTAATTAAACCCTTATTTTTTATAAAAAATTAAATCCTTCAAATTTCTTGAAGATTTTAATTTAGATATTATTTTTCTTTGGAGAATTTTAAATAGACCCTCAAAATATGTTTTCAAAATCTGGCGTTGTTTTGAGTTATGTCGGTTAATGTAATAGGTTACAGTTTTTGGGTAAATTGCAATATCATACTTTTGAGTTGCATGTAGTGATAATTTTTTTTGAATATGCTGGTGTGATTATAAGGTAATATTGTTCAATTTTCTTAGCCCTTTAATAACGCATACACACTGTACACACATGGTGCTCGAACCCTGGTCACTTAGATAAATATATCATCCTTTATTACTGAGATCACTCCACGGGTTCATGTATTGATAATTAATCTCGATCTATAATCGTGACATTATTTTTTCTTGATCCCATTTTTTTAAATTTGGTGATTTGAGTAGGTAACTATCTAAATAAGATATTGTAGTTTTAAAATAAAGGAAAAACTTTGATACTTAGACCCGCGTAAACTTTAGTTTACGCATGTCTTTTAGTTTTAAGGGTTAAGATTTTTGTTTAGGGGTTTAGGTTGTAGGGTTTAGAATTTAAGATTAGTATTTAGAATTTATGCTATACGGTTTAAGGTTTAGGGTTAGAAATTTAATATTTAAATTTTACAATGTAAATATAAAAATTTGTGTAAAATTACACAACTTATGTATCAAAATTTTACTCTTAAAATAAATATATTTGTGTAAAATAAATACACTATCTGTTTATCAAATATTAGCTCTCGTATAAATATGCAAGTCTTTTAAATATATATCATTTGTTGCAAAATATGGTGTCTACAAAAAAAAAAAATCGTACCACTCATTGATTCACCTAGCATAAAAGAGAAAAAACTATACATAATATCTTAAATAACCCCTCAAGTTTACCTATATGATCAAATTGTTTACGACATAACATTAACTCAAAATACAAGTACCATAGTGACAGATCTCATAAAATTTAGGGCCATTTATGACATTAACCCAAGAAAATATATAAAGTAAAAGAAAGAAAGGGAAAACCCCACAACGGAGACGCTTTGAAACGCCACCCGGTGGGGCAAACAAGCGCAGAAGAAGGGAAACAATCAAAGAAATGCGAAGCCATAGATATCTATACATCAATGATGCAAGGCCTCCACCACCAACAACACCAACTTGCGGCTCTCCTTTCCGCTGCTCTCCCCAAAGACACCACCCCCGCCGCCGCTACCGCTTCCCTTGCTTCTTCCTCCGCCACTGCCTCA
>JAGYYJ010001072.1:0-104207 GCA_019671005.1 Hibiscus mutabilis | reverse complement strand
TAAATACTATGTTATCCTATTTTCTAATTACAAATTCATTAGTCAATTATTAAGCTAGGATTGTTTCTTGACGTCATAAAACATTCTACCACAATGTGATATACTCTCAGTGTTTCATGTCACCAAAAGGATTGAAATGTGAAAATTTGTCAAGTTTATAAACGAATGTGGACTAGAAAAATCAGGGATCAAATTTTAAAAAATATCAAATTTAAAGACTTTATCCTGATATTTAACTGTAGACATATGGGTCAATTATTAGGGCATGACCGTTTCCACCGTCATCAGAAACATTCCGCCACTTGCTTCCGTTTGCATCAATAAAAATTTTAAAGAGGCTTCTCCAAGTTTTAATAAATCCACACACCTTATTCTTGGGAGTTTCCTTGTATTGCGTTCACGCCATAATTAAAATTTTTTATTCAAATAATTATAAAATAATATAAATATAAAATACTATTTTATAATCACTTTAATATTATTAAAAAAAACTGTTTTTTATACAATTGAGGAAATTTAAGGTACTTCATGTGCAATAAATAGTTTATTATTTTTCACCAAATATAATTATTTTATAATATATATTAAAATATGTATGTAGATGTGACAACTATTTCATATATTTTTTCGTTTTGTAATTTTCCGCTCAACAATTTTAAATCAGTGATTTTATTTTTTTTTAATTTTATTAATTTAGTCCATGGACTCTTTAAATTATATATTAATCTTACTCTTTGACAGCGTTAACTGACGGAGCTATTATGATGAGTCATCCTTGACCAAGTCAAATACTCTATCATAGTATTTGTTTTAATATGTTCACGTGTTAATTCTTTTAATAAATTAACAATTTTTAATAAAATGGTGATATGTCAATTTTAATGTTGTGACAATACAGTTGGCGAATAATTAATTTTAAAACTATTATTTTATACTATTAGGTCATAAAAACTAATTCGACATGACAAGATAACCGATAAACAACTGATATAAAAAAACGACTACATGTACAAAATTAAAATGTTTAAATTTATAAAATTAAAAAGAAAAGATAAAATTAAGAATTTTTAAGATTATTAAATTGATTTCACATGTAACATGTGTCAGAATTTTTAAGTAGAATTTGTCAAATTTCCAAATAGAAGAATTTGTCAAAATAAAGAAAAATCAAAACAGTCCAATATCATACTGCATTTTTTAAAGTCCTACTTTGAATTAGTAACCGTCAAATTTGCTACAAAATAAGCATCTTTTGCTCCCCCTTCTCCCAACCATTACACTAGTCTAAGTCAGGGCCAACTAATTATTAGAATTTTTAAAAAAGCATGTCTTATTGGAAAATTTTATATGTAATGTTGTTTCACAAAAAGAGAATAGTAACTTATATAAATTCAAAAGGAGAAAATTTCAATTGAACTTATCATCCCAAAACTTTAAAAAAATTATAATGAAGTCCTTAAAAGTATTATAGCATATATCAATTAGAACAATTCATCAGCATATCCATAAATTTGATGGCTGGATTGATAAAAAGGATCATGCTGATATAATATTGATACTTTAAAGACTATACGAGAATCTTGTAAAAGTTTAGGATGTAAAGAAATTAACCCAAAAGGAAAAGGAAATGAAAGACTAAAGGGTAACTTACACCAATAGTCACCGAACTATGGTTTTTTTTCCTATTTTGGTAACTGAACTATTTTTTAGGCAAAAACATCACTAACGTTATGTTTCCTTCCTATTTTGGTCACCGAACTATTTTAAAAACTTAACGGTTTTGCTGACGTTGAATTTTTTTTTTTTAATTTTCCATATCATTTCTTCTCTCCTCGTAAACAATATATGTTATTTAAACTAACATGATGGTGACACATGTAACTGCCTATTAGTAAAATAAAAGGAATGAAAAATCAAGCCCCTTATGCAGCCAGAGAGATGGTGACACATAACTGTCTAATAGGATAGTGACATGTGTAACTACCTATTAGTCGAATCTCTCTGACTGCATAAGGGGCTTGATTTTTCATTCCTTTTATTCTACTAATAGGCAGTGACATGTGTCACCATCCTGTTAGTTTGAATAAAAATATTATAAAATAATATAGATTACTTACGAGAAGAGAGAAGAAATGACATGAATTTTTTTAAAAAATAAAATAAAATTTCACGTCAGCAAAACCGTTAAGTTTTTAACAGCCGATGACCAAAATAGGAAGGAAACATAACGTTAGTGATGTTTTTGCCAAAAAAATAGTTTAATGACCAAAATAGAAAAGAAATTATAGTTCGGTGACTACCGATGTAGTTTACCCAATACTAAAATACACTGTTATGGTCATAGAGTTGGACCTGCTTCATTTGTTGGTAACACAAACTCCACGTGGAAGACGTGTACGTTTTTTATACGCTTTACCCACCAAATATTAAGAAATTATTAAATAAATACAGTGAATTCTTCATTTCAGAGATTTAAATAGCGCTCTGCTAACGCGATAGCGGCCGTAAAATTGCAGTCGTGCCACCGTCTGAAATCGCAATCGAAGAAAATTACAGTAGGTAACGAAATCACGACAATAACGGGCTGTCGCGGAAGCAAAATAACGGGATAGTGTTCGATCGCGATGATAGCGGGCGGATGTTTCGTCGAAGGTTTTTTGTCTCGAATCTCGTTAACGACCGACGGGTGGAGAAACGGTTGATAGGGATTTACTCGGGGAAGGAACGAGGAGTTGAATGGTGCATGTGATGGATTTCACGAAAAGTGAATGGTTGGTGATCGGAGATAAAAATAGGGAGGAGAAATGAAGAATGTTGCAGAGAACCAGCGAGAGAGAAAGCAAGGAAGATAAACTTAAAACATTAAAAAGGGTAAATGGCGGGATGGAGGGTTAAACTTTTAGTAAATTTTCGGAGAGACTTAAAGATTTTAATATGCTTACAATTTAGTCTTTTAAGGCAGATTTTTAGTTTAATTAAGATGATTTGTTTTATTCCATTTCCAATTAAGTCCTCAAATCCATAATGAAACTTCCAATTGAGCCTCTAAGTCTTATTTTCTTTCAATTAAATTCTTTTACAAGTGTTGGAAAATACTCTAAAAATCATTAAAAATATTTTTTATAATTATAATTAAATTCTCCCATTGTTGATATTTACCTTGATCATTTTTTTAAATTTAGGTATTGATTGGTAGAACAAATATATATATATATATATATTATTCTTGATTTTGCCGGTGGAAAAAAACTCTTTGATAAAATCGTAAGGAATTTAATCTCCTATCTCACAATTATAATAGATATTTTTTAATCTATTTTAATTTATTTATGTTCATTTTTGTTTAGACAATACTCTAAATATCATTAAAAATAACTTTTTATAATTATAATTATTATTATTATATTTTACAATAAGTTGTGCAAATTTAAAAAAAATTCACGACTGCCACACTCGCAATGACTATAATAGCTTCTGTTATGTCCGCAACTGCAATAACCGTGACGCGATAAAAATACGACCGCAAACGCTATTTAAATCTATGCTTCATTTATTATTTTCTCATGCATCTCGTGTAATGCAATTTTCATTTTCCCTCGCCTCCATTAATATATACGCTTCAACTTCCTCTCATATTCTTCAAATCAAACTGAAACCAGGAAAGAAAAAAAATTAGTTTTCTCGAGAAAAATCTAAACGAAAATGTCGAGAGCTACCGTTGAGCTTGATTTCTTCGGAATGGAGAAAGCTAACTCCAGCAAATCTCAGTTCCAGAAATTCCTCGATCGCCGACGGAGCTTACGAGGTAAGTTATTTTTCCTCAAAATTTTCAGTGCTTTTTAGTGAATGAATGTGTTTAAAGTGAAAAACGGTGGTGATTATTGTTAACAGGCATTCAAGGAGCCATTTCGAAGATGAATCCTGAGCTGATTAAGTCTGTGATCTCGTCCGGTTCGACGAACCGGAGTCCGCTTGACTGGAGAAAGTCCTTTTCGGTGCCTTGGAGTCCTAAAGAAGATCGGAGTAGTCCGGTTCCTTCTTTACCTATTCTGAATCCCGCCTTCAGGTAAATCGATTTTCTGTAATCTCATCGTTAATGAACTTGGATTAAAATAATCCGCATGAAAAACGTTAACGTTTTATTCAATTTTCAGGTCTAGTTCTTCTGAGGACGGTCCTGAAACAGCTCCGTTGACGATTTTCTACAACGGAACGGTTTCTGTGTTCAACGTACCTCGAGACAAGGTTCGTTTTAATCATTTATCTAAATCTAAGATACATAGATTTGTTTTTGAAAATCAATGCATTAAAAATTGTGTTTGATTGAATTTTGATTAGGCGGAGAGTACTTTCAAACTCGCGGTTGAAGGAAGCTCAAAAAATATTAAATCGACAGATTCATCGAAAATTGCAAATCCTTCAAGCGAACAACAAAACCTTCTCGAAACTCGTAATGGAGGTCAGTTTCTGTTTTTTACTTTTTCCTTCCATTTCATATACATGTATACGCGTATGTTCATGTTGAACTTACCAAATTCGTATACAAAATACTTAATCTATTTGTGGACATTTTTATGCAGATTTACCTATAGCTCGAAGAAAGTCGCTGCAGAGATTTCTGGAAAAGCGCAAAGAGAGGTAAGATTATATTTTATCAAATTGCAAATTTTGCTGTGCTGAATCTCAAATTATACAAATTTTTTGTTTAAGTCAGTACATATAAACAAACAAAAATAAGAACTGAACGGATCTATCTAGAAAAATATAATTTTTTTTGAAACATTTAACGGCATAAAGAAGAATATCCTTTAGCCAATAAGCTGTAGTAATTCACAAGTAGATTAATCATAGTTTTTGGAAGATTCTGGCTTCGAGTAAAGTAAAAGGAAAGGATTACTAGTGAAAGTTAGCAAAATCATATTTATCAAAGAGATTAATTAATGTAATTACAATTACTAAATAATTATAATCTTTCTTTTTGTTAAATTATTAAATCAAATCATCAAACATGCATATTATTAAAAAAAACTTTGAAATAAAATTAAGTGATAACGAGATCATAGATATTAGAAAGTTTCAAAGTCTATCTTCTTGTCTGCTTCAAAACCTTCAACATAGGTTAATATTTAAATTATTGGCTGTGAAATAAAAAAATATCTAAATGATGTGAATTTAAATAATTTAATCCGTAAAATTAAACATAAAATTATCTTATACTCAAATAAAATATTAAACAAATCACCTTATAAAATATGTAAATGGATTTCAACCTAGATAAAGTAACAAGCCTTGTAAAATACAACTTTGCTTGCTTTCATTTAAGCACATGGAAAAGGCAAAAGAAAACTCATTTAATTACACATAATACACAACGCACCGAAGGCAATAAAATTTTTGAAAATAAAGGAAAAGCACACGCTTTTGAATAGGGGAGGCACATTGACCGTGACTAAACCAAAGGCTAACAAACATTTTAAAATTAATGTAATTTTGATTATTGATAGAGAATAAACCACTTTACGTCACTAAAATATTTCTTATATTCTTAATTGTTATTTAACTATTATAATTAGAACATATTTAAATATAATTAATTAAATGAAAAGGTTACATAAAATTTAATAAAATCAATATATTTCTCCCAATTTGTAATTGTCAAATATCTAAAACGTTCTGTTCAAAAAAAATCTAACACGTGGTTTTTTCATTTGTGTTTTTAGGTTGACTTGCGTATCACCTCATGCTTGGTAGTCGTTATACCTAAAACCAAACGCGTTTTCCAGAGAAAAGGAAAGGGACTACATTTTTTTCAAACTCTATATATTGAAGATGCTAGAAAATGGAGCCGACAAGAAGATCGTTTTTTGGGGGGTTTTAGACAGATAATATATATATATTTATTTGTTATGAGATCATTAATTAAAATTAGTTTCGTGTTGATCCTAAACTATACTTACATTTGGGTAGTAAATGCTTATGTCTATTAGGGATTTGAAGGCATTATTTTTTTAGTTTATATGTGGGTTTGGACTTTTATTTTGTATTATGTATGCTGACCTTTTGTATGGAAACAATATACCTTATTTGTTTATTTATTTATGACCTAGTTATTTTTTAAATAAATTTAATTACAAATTTAATATTTTTATTTTATGAAAAATTGAAAAGTTAATCCAATTTGTATGTAATAGGTTTAAATATCTTAGGGGTTTTTATTTTATTTCAAATTTAAAATTTAGTTGTGTATTTTTTTTTTACCAAATTGAGTTCTATGTACCACTTTAATTTATCTCGGTCTCTCTCTAACTTTTAATTTATTTTTTTTGTTAATTGTTAATATGACAACTATAAAAGGGTAAACTAATTTTTTAACCTTTTATGTTCACATTTTTGTCATTTTTAACCTTAATATTTACAAAAGGGAAAGCAACGATCATTAACTGAACAATACATTTTTCCAATTATTTTTGTTTACCATTCTTAAGAGTTAAATTGATAAAAAAATTTAAATGCAGAGGGAAAAATAATTCTTTTACCTTTTTTATTACTTTCGGCTAACGGTAAAATTAAATAGAAGTTAGTAAAGATCAAAATTTTCAAATAAATTAGTACACAATTTCAATTTTTAAAAATGAATATATGTACTAAATTTTAAAATTATACACTAATCTTTGACATATGTAATGAATTGAAAAAAATAAGCTATTTAAGTTTGTGTTTCTAGCAACATTAACTTTCCCATTTTTGCAAGTATAATTGGCTTTAAAAAAAAATTTACTTGCTTGGTGCATGGATAGGTCCGCCCATGATAATTTAAATTCGGTTGGCGTACCGGAATTAGCACGTGTTCTAAAAAGTCGGACCCTTGTTTCGTGATCTTTTTCTCCTCTATGTTTTCATTTGTATTTCGATATAATACTAAATTTGTTCGTTTTATTGTTTATTTTTAATAATTTGACAGGTATTCTATATTCGAGTTAAATTTAGTCTTATTTTTGGTTAAATTATTTTATTTTTTAAAAAAAATAGTTAAATCGTTAATATTTTCATATCACTGATGACAATTCATGTATATATCATTGACTTTGCCATTTATTTTTTAAGTGGTCTTTGGAGGGTAGCAATTGGTTGTTTAGTTCTCTTCGGATTTTCGTTTCGCTCGTATAAAATTGGTTCACTTTAATTATGCGTCCCATAAGAAAAGACCAATAGACTTGTTAATTGGGCTCAACGATTTGATATGGGTTGGAACAATCTAGATAATGTTAATTTCGGCTGATTTAGATCATTATAGGTTAAATCACTTTTTGTCGTAATCATTTTAGATTCGAATTATTACTAATTTGAATAAAAAATTCAAATTTTTAATTTTTTATGATTAAATTAAGTCTAAGCATATTTAATTGTTATTGACAAACAACGTGAACGATCGGACAAGATCTCAGGAAAAAAAAAGCTTCAAATGAACTAAGTTTAATGTTTGTAACAGAAAAGCAAAAGTTTAGTTACAGGGAATCGAATCGATTGGGTATGGGTTTGATCAATGTTCCATTGTTTGACGTACAAAATCTGTTATGCACACAAATCAACAAACTCTATCATATTTATATTCGAATTAATCGAAACGAGTTGGAGAGTTAAATTAGAGTCATTAGAAAACGATCTCATAAATAGTAGGGTTTAGGGTTATAAACTGTAAAAGCATACAAGACTGTTCCCTGTTTATTATTATTGTTCACCAATCCGTAACTTTAAAATGTTTTGATTGAACTCTCAAAATATTATTATTGTTCATCAATCCTGCCTTTATGTCAATTTAAGAGTTAAATGTCGGTTCGAACTGCATAGATAATTTGGATTTGGTGACCAGACTATCCTTATAGTATTACACATTTACAATTTGATTCATGTAATGGTGAAACGAGGGGTAGGTCTGTCAGGGGCTTAGCCTCCTTCATTGAATGATAAATTTTCACTTTTTTTTAATATGTATGTCCATCTTATGGTCCTAATTCGATGTGCGAGACTGTCCCTCCCAACAATATTGTCTTTAAAGTTCGGACTCACACCCTCACATTGAAAGCGCAATGTGCCTTACCAATGCACCCAACACTTGTTGGTGATAAATTTTCACTTTGAGCGTCTTTCAAAAATTAATAATTTAATTTGAATCGTTTTAACAAAAAAAATGACCATTATATAAATTAAAATGAGAAAAATATCTCATCTATCGGCGGTGGAAGCGAAAAGTTTTCATAAGCGTCTTAGTTTTAGAGTTCAAGGACTTGGTTTATGGTTTATAGGTTTAAGTGTATGAGTTTATAATTTAAGGTTTATGGTTATAATTTAAAATATGTTAAGGTTTATGTTTTATAATAATATAGTTAGGGATTTAGGTTTTAACTTATAACCCTAACATTAGTACATTGGTAAATGGCCAGACTCCACCCCTCGATTTCTGATTTCATAAGATGCCCATACGCCATAACTATTCGCGATCCTCGTAACCAGAGACCATCAGTGGGTTCTTGGGTTCCGCCTGCAAAGAATTTCTTAAAATTTAATGTTGATGGTGCTGTTCGTGGGAGCTTTGGGGACGCCGGTATTTGGGTTGTACTCAGGGATCACTCTGGTAAAAATTCTAATCCAATTCTCTAAGTTCATTGGCGTCACTGATTCAACATTTGCTGAATTGCGAAGCATTCTTGAAGCTTGTGTGCTGTTCTCAGTTTCAAGTGGCAAGATTCGCAAGTCTTAATTGTCGAGTCGAACAGTCTATTGACGATTTAAGTGGATTGAAAGGCCTCTTTGGCTCCCCTATGCTTTGTTGAGATAGTAAATAAGATTGCGGACTTTGTTAATAATTTCAACTGGACTGTGGTCTTCGAGTTCAGAGAACGCAATGTTGCTGCCCATCGATTAGCTCAGCAAGGCATTGGGAGGGCCACTGATCTTTTGTGTGTAGCGAAAGGATCCTGCTCTTTGTGTGTTTTTGGTATGAAGTTGATTATTACTGTGGTGGAAAATGATTATGCTTGTCATGGTTTGAGGTGTATCTACCCTCGACTTTAATTTGTTGCGGCTGATTCTGCGTATTGTTGATAGAGTCCATTGGTGAGATGAATCTGAAGTGTGTGCTGCTACTTGGGTTGTCCTGTGTTTGCAGGAGGGTGGAAATGACATGGAGCTTAGGAAGTGTATTTACATAAGTAGCTTAGCACTATGTTTGGTTTATATTGTGGTTTGTTGGGGTGCCTCGTTGGGTTTGGGAGGTTTTAACTTTGTAACGGCATAGATATGCTACCTTCTTTTTCTTCTATTTAAGTTTGTGAAAGTTTTTTAATAACGTCTATATTTGTGTCTTGTATTGTATGATGCCCTCTATTAATATTATACAATTACTTATCTTTTATAACCCCTAAATTTTTATCACACCTCCTAAATTTAAAAGTCCTATACTTAAACCCCTAAATATTAAACCATAAATAAATTTTTAAATCCTAAAATTATGTCGCTTGTGAAATTTTTTTATTTTCACCATCTGAGCATAAAATAATTACCTAATTAAAATTGTGTAAAATTGAGGGAAAATAGTGAACATCATGAATAATCATTCATTTTCAAGACTGATGTGAACTAAATGGTTCATCTTTTTAAAGAGAGGCCAATTTATACAATTTCTAAGTTGAAAATGACCTGATGATTACCAAAGTAGTAACCAATTATTTAAAAGTTATTTTTTAAGTATAATCATTGATTTTCAGCTTATTAACCAATTAATCCGAATCGGTTGCTGGAGAAATACATTAAGATGATCTTCTCATTCTAATTTACTCTATTCACAACATCAAGATTCGAATTTCTGATTTTACTTAAGATATTAAATTCTTCATCCCGCTAGACCAACCAAATTATATAAAACTACTTTAATATTTTTAAATTTGTGATGGATTTTAGTTTTATTTTTTTTCTCGAGAACAAATCACTACCGTACATTATCTTATCCCAAAGTAAATTATTCCTGCAATTGGAACTCACAAAGTATAAATAGACTCATCTACGTAACATTTCACTTTATTTTCTTATTGGCAAACATCACGAATAAAATAATAAAAGGAATTAATTTTCTTCACTTGTATAATATGTTGGAAATAATGATTGCTTCAACAGAAACTGTTAGGCTCATGATGTTTGACTTGAAATGAAGTTAACAATAATTATTATTTGTTTAGAAACGTAAATTGAATTAATGATAATAATTAATGAAAATAATGCAAGGAATTAATGAAGTATAAACTCCATTAATTTTATTTTTGCACAAGGAATCAAGTTATGTTATAGCTACCAGTCATTGTATCTTGAAATTTACTAAATTAAACTTAGAATTCATATCTTAATATTTCAAAATACATGTTTTCCCTTGTCAATTACCAAAATTTCTTCTAAATTAGGTGAGAATAATTAAACATAAAAAATACAAGTAAAAGCATCTATAGACTATAGGCAAAGAACAATGGACTTAAAAGCAATTGATTCATCCAATGGCAGTCAGCCTTATGAAAAAAATGTCAATTGGCACTCTAAATTTTTTCCCCAAAAATCTTCAAAAATAAAAGTACAATTATTTTTTTTCAAAATATACATACCAATTAAATGATACTCCGTATCTTTAAAATGAAATTTACACCAGACACACTTAAAAATATAAAATATATCATATGCCACTTAATTGGTTTGATAACAAACATATTATTTTTTACTTAAAATGATAATTTAGTCAATCAATTAAAGTTTTGTGACAAATATGTCATTCTGTTGTTAAAATTTAAACAAATAACTTGGCATAATAATAATAATTTTAGTAACAAAACTTATACACTCTATTAGTTTGATCATAATTCAAGATAATTAAATAAATTTATCTCTTTTATATTTAAAAGTTACATTAGTGAATTGAGTGTCTACTAGCAGAAGACGTTAAGGTTTCATTGGCATATCAATTATCTTGTAGTAAAGGTTTTATTGGTCTGTCAGTTGTCTAGTAGTGAAGTGATTGTGTCAACTGAGTTATCACATTGATCAATTATCAAGCTGGGCAAGTCATAGGGTGTGTCAGGAGAGTGTATTGTCGAAAATTTTAAATTGAAAGAGTTAAATTAATTGATTGTTAGTATATTAAGTCATGTTTCAATTTTAACAACAATGATTTGTTATTATACCTTCACAATAACATTGAGTTAGGTTATGCCATGTGTTTAAAAATGAATTATTAAAAAGTTTGTTTCATCGATAGAGAAGCGAATATTGTTTATCATAGAATTTATATGAATAGACACTACCTTTTAAAGATTAAAAACCTTTTAATATTTCCTTCTAATTTACCATTGACCTCTGCATTTAGACTTCAATGGCGCCCCAAAGAGACGCTAAGCACCAACAATATTCTTTTCCCTAACATCACATTATTCAAAACTAAAAAAAAAAAAAAATTCTTTAGAAATCTTTGAAAACCCTAAAAAAATCCACAAATCTGGTTAATGGGGAACTAGTTAGTGATCGATCGAAGCGGAGAAGATGACCATTACATTTGGGACAAGCTTCGGCTTTCTTGAGGACCATGAAATACATGTACCAGCTCTTGCAACCGGCCACCACCAATACGTTGCCGTTTTCTTCCTCAAGTACCGCCCGGTGGTGGTTGTTATCTTCTGAAGGAGATGATTCCGACGATGAGTAGTCTTCACTGTCATACCAGCTATCCCCGTCTTCATTGTCGTCGTCGGAGGAGAAATCTCCGTCGTACTCGGCTGTCACCGCTGCCGTCCTTGGATCCTCCGTCTATTCCACTCCGTCCCTGCAGTTTTTGTAGTAAACGTCCCCTGTCTGCCATGGGAAACTCCCCCAAATTACAATCAATCTCGGAAAACAAAAAGAGATCTTAATTTATTCTTTATTTCTTTTGATCCAATATGAATAGAATTTTTTCGGGTTTCACTTTCAACTGTTAAGCTGTTCTGAAAATTTTAGGGTTCTTGTTCAAAAAGCCTTCAACGCCATTTTCATGGTTCAGAGAACAGTACCGTAAAGACCTTTCCAAAGATGCTGTGATCGCCGCCGTGTTTTTTTTTTCTCGGTAAAATAATATTTTATTATATTAATAAAAACGCTACGTCTCATTAAAAAAAGAGATCAAGATATAAAGAGAAATCACACCTGCACAACATCAAAGAAACACCTAAAACAACACCATGCCAAACATAAGCTTTCCAAATAACAATAAAAAAAGCATCTTAATCTAACACTCCTTGATAACCTACTAACAATCTTCCCAGCATTATACCATTAGTCATTCAAAAGCAGAAAAATCATCCATTCTTTGAAGTACTCTTGCAATCCCCTTGTAATGCCCAAACTACTCTTTCTTAAGGATCGTTATATGTTCCCAAACGTGAAATCCCCAGAAAAATAAACAAATGAAGAAAACGATGAGCGATTTAAGGGAGAAAACAACAAAGAGAGAGAGAGATTGTAAAATCTGAAAGGAGGGTTACTTTGAAGGGGAAAACGAAGGAAGTGAGGGTTTGTTTTGAGTTTGATTTGTTAAATAGACGTGAGAGTATTGGTTTAACATACATAACTCCCTATGTGGCCCTCTATTTAATATTCGGTTTTTTGTTGATACTCATACTTGAATTTGAATATTTTAATCATTTTTAAATATTATATTTATAATTGAATAATATATTTCTTATATTTATGGATGGGTCTAATATATACTATGATACAAATTCTATGCCGTTCAAGGACAAAGTTAGGATTAAATATTTAAAAAAGTTAAGGATCATTTGAATATTTAAATATAAGAATTAAGAAAGAATAAAGTTCTTATTTGACTAATATATAAACTAGAAATGACTTAAAATGTTAATATACCAAAAAAATTTAGAGGCATAAACCCTTTTCAAGCAAAAATTCATCCTTAATAATGTACAAGAGACGATATATTATACTAAAAGAATTAATATATGATTCTGATTTACACAAAAAAAGTTTAATACCTAATTGACATTGAATGAATCATCAAAGGACGACGGATCATCAAACAAGAATCTCCCATGTCCTAACACAACATAGCACACGTCGAAAAATATAGAAAAAAGTTAGATTCCAAAATAATATATGGAAGAGAACTCTCAAAAATAAAACCCATCAAATATTCATCTATTCTATCACATTTTAAAAGTAATCTACCACTTTCTTAAAAAAAAATTGATAGTACTCCTGGTTTTTTAAAGTTTTATCCTGACTAATCCATTTAACTTAATTCATCTTAGAACTCACTTTTGTCATGTGCTTTTTCACTAGTTTAAAACTAATATTTATTTATTTTTCTTATAAGCATTTAACTTAATTTACATTAGAACTCTTTTTTAGAGATTATATGTGATCACTTTTATTACATCTGTCCAGAAGCACCCCTGCTTATTGTGAACATAATATAATAACAACTAAGGTTTAAACAATTAGGTATAGATACAACACAACACTTTTTATAGGATTGAGTTACAAAGAATCTAATGTCTTTTAAACAAGATTTTGAATACAATTGTTATAAACGAAAAATGACATTAAAAGAATTTATTTTCAAAACGAGATCTAACGCAACTCGACTCTAAACTTAATTCAGTAAAACAAAATGCGACCCGGAGGAGGGATGGAGGGGGACAGAAGTTGAATGATGATCTCAATCATAGATACAAGTTAAAATGGACAAAAAATGTAAGGTGAAAAGAGCAGAAGTGAAACTGTGAAGGAATGTTTTGGAAAGGGAAAAGAGATAGAAATAGACAGATAGAAAAGGACGAACATGTGAATCAAACCAAGGTGTCGACAAGACGAATGTCTGTGTGGGAAAATAACAAAAGCAACAGAGTTTTGTTTTACCCCTACAGACTAGAATTGTAGCTTACAACTTCACGAGATGGACGAGAGAATTTGGATGGGTCCATTCTCACTCGGACTTTCCACGCACAATTTATGAAATTCAAAGTTTTTTTTAATATAATAGTGTGATTATGTGGTAATATTTACTCATACTTTTTTTAAATCTTTGAAAACGTGCACATACTTTATATATATATATATATGCTCGAACTTAAATCTCCTAAGAAGAATATTATTTTTTGTCTACCGAAACCACCGGTAGAATTCACTTCTGAAATTCAAAGTTTAGTAGTTACATTGGACGTATGATACAAAGACGAATTGACCTTTCAATGACGATGAGAACTTCTTGTTTACGTATGGTCGTCCAACCTTTGTACACTAGCCAATAATCTACGATGTACTCGTCAATCGATTTGGAAAGCATTTTATAATCTTTCTCTACATATACATACACGGTTAAGATTCATTTATACAATATTTTATACTTTTATGACCATTGAAAGAGAGTAGAGATGATTTTGAACAGGGACGAGTTAGGATTGAACTACGAGGGTCAGACCAATTAATTTTGAAACGAATAAAGTTTTAAAAAGTAATTAAACTATGAAAATTAAAGGGAGTTTATGTTTAATTTTATACATTTTAAAATTGAAAGGTCTTAAAAAGTAATTAAACCAAAAAGATGACGGGTCAAAGTTTAATTTTATTACTTTTAAATGATAGGGTCCTAAAAGAATAATAAACCAAACAATTTTGGGAAAAGCAAGGGTTTAATTGTAATGGTTTCAAAACTATTTAGACCTAAAATGTAATTAACCCATCAAATTTTGAGAGGCAATTGCCCCTCCTACTTTACAAATAGCACCGTCTCTGATTTTGAACGTATGCAATAGAAGTGAATATTAAGTTCAAATACCATTTTGAATAAAAAGTTAAGTTGAAATATCTAATTAGACAAAAAAAAAACAAATACTATTAAACTAAATCTTAAAGTCAAGGTACCAAAATGCGTATTTACCCCTAGAAGTATAATATTGTCGACACAATCCACACGTATTTGGGAGGAGAAACAATTCCACAAATAAAGTTGGGGAAAAAATAATTTCATAAGTAACGTTGAAATAATATCAAATAATTTCACAAATAACGTAGAAATAATTTCAGTACTACTCAAAGGTTGAAGATGTGAACCATGTGGTTCGCTTATGCCCTTCGGCGTATTCCGTTTGGTTAAGTTTGGTTAAGCGAGATCGGTTGCATGAGTTTATGGCCATGGAGATTAAGGATTTGATTATCGTGAACCTTACAAATCCCTCGGTTTTTGCATGGAACATGAACGATTGGGACTTAATGTTTGGTGCTACTATGTGGGAATTGTGGCGTAGTCGTAATGCCATAGCTTTTGATATCCCGATTGAGGGGCATGATTCAATTGTGGAGCGGGGCCGTGCGAGGGTTGCCACGATGCGGCGTGCGCTGGACACCAGGCCGAGCGGGGCCGTCACTTTGGCAACAGTGAGAGCTGGCTCGGTGACTCCGGAGTCGGGTTGGGTGAAGTTGAATACAGATGGGGTGAGGCGTAGTGTTGATGGGATCGCTTCATGTGGTGGGGTGTTTCGTGATCATTTGGGGAGTTGGTTGGGTGATTTTACCAAGTTCATTGGCATTTGTTCTGTTGTGGAGGCGGAGTTGTGAAGGGCTTATAGTGGCCTGCTCTATACTTAGGAGTTGGGTCATCGACGTATCATACTTGAGGTTCATAGTTTAGATGTGTCTCGTATGTTGCGATTGGGGTCCTGCCGTAAGGAGGGTCCCCCTATTTTGCTCCACCTGGATAAGTTATGGCAACGAAGTTGGTGTGTGCGCTTAGATTATGTGCGTCACGATAGGAACAAAGTGACTGATGCTTTGGCCAAGCTTGCGGAGCCTGATTGCTTTGATATGGTTTGTTTTGCGATTCCCCATGCGAGGGTTGATTCCTTGTTACAGAAGGATATAAACGGTTAGGTTTTGATTTGTTTTGTTGGCTGTTGTGTTTTTTTTTTAATTTCAGTTATGTATTTGACTCTTTATTATTATCACATGCACTTTTTTCTTCTATTAAAATTAGAGAAAATTTTTAATGAAATATGTGATAATAATCCTCATTTTTCATCCAAAAAAAGCGAAGCTACGTGAATGGTTATAGTGGCCTCTGCCCTTCACTCACCAATTTTTGTAACCTTTATTTATGTGTATATATATATTTAAAAATAAATTAATTATGAATTTATCAAACTTTTAAAACTTTATATTTTGTTTATCAAGTCCAACTCTTATTACGTCCCTGGTACTACTTGCAAAATTAATTTCTTCACTAGCAATGCAATATTAAATATTAAAACATCCAATACAAATTGTATTTTTTAATATAATACCGGATAATTTTTATTACTTAAAAAAAGTCAAACAAAGATATTCAAACATGAAAATATCTATAAAAATAACAAAAAATTAAAAACTAAAGAGAGAAAAAGATAAAATGACTCTCCTCTTTCACGAAAGAGGGAAAACTCGGTCACGCCAATAAAGGATGCTCTTACAGTTGCTCAGGTGGATAAGCATAGGCTCAATTGAACGGAAAAAGATTGAAGAAGTTGTCAACACACAAGAAATAAAGTGAATCCCCTAAACGCTTGATAAGTGGTGAAGGAGTGACGAGCGAAAACAACAATCTTACAAACTATTTCACTGAATATATATATATATATATATATATATATTGTTAAAACATCCAATACAAAATGCATTTTTTTAATATAATATCGGATAAATTTTATTACTTAAAAAAAAACTCAAACAAAGAGATTCAAACATAAAAATATCCATAAAAATAATAAAGAAATTAAAAACTAAAAAAAAAATAAAATATTTATCTTCTTTTTCGAAAGAAAAGAAAATTTAATCACGTCAATAAAAAATATTCTTACCGTTGTTTATATAGATAAACATAATTCAATTGAACGATAAAAGAGAAAATCAAATTGTACCTTTTATTTAATACGTTAAAGAGAAGAAAAGAAATAAAACACACAATAATGGTAAGAGGAGGCAATTGGCGCCAATTGCCCATAGTTGCGGACGTAAAGCTCAAATCTTCTTCTAGAAAGCACAGGAATTGGAATTCCGTTACCCTTTCAAAATCCAAGTGTTTGAATTCCCCCTAACCCAACAAAATACCGTTTAAAGATTAACTTTTTCTCAGTTTCTTACTACCATTATAATTTTCCCAGATTTCCCTTGTGTTGTTTCTGAGAATATTTTTTTCGTTTGTCCGATCAAAAAAATGTTTAAGAAGCACAATGAGTTGGTGATCGGAGTCCCATACTTTGTGGGGGTGAATCCATACCGGCCGGACGTCATATACGGTTCCGATTCACCAAACCATGTATCGTGATACCCCTGCTCCTTTTAACCGCCCTTATTGTGGTAATTCCGGGCTCACCTTCATCAGGTAAATCTATATCGTTTGCTTTTCTTACTTTATTTCTGGTTTATGATCAAATGAGAAAATTGTGTAAACTTCGTGTTATGCGACTCGAAAATGGAAATAAAAATTTGGGTATCTCTTAGGACCGTAAATGAACAGAGTTGAACAAATTAATTGTAAATAGTTTGTGTATTATTCGTATATGTTTGTTAAAATAAAAAGTTCATTTGATTAAATTTGTTTGTATATATATGTTTGTTTAAACAAACGAACACGAACATAATTACTGATAAAAATTTGTGTCGATATGTACAGATCTAAACTTAGCTTGGCAGCACTTGTTGCATGCATGATGCCCTTTATGCTTGGAATCTGCTTTCTTTGCCCCGCAATGGACTGCCTCTGGCATCAGTATCACTACTGCCCACACTGCGGCCAAAAGGTAAAGTCCGGTTCTTGATTTTCTCTGTACATGTCTGAGTAGTCTCATGGAGGAGGGGACTTTATCTGCTCTGATAGTCATTCGCCTCCGTTTTGATCGTATTCATGTTCGACGGTTCTCTTGCAAATTGCCGAATTCGAGAAAACGGATCCGTGTGTGGTGGTCGATCTGCCTCATTGGGTGCAGGAGAGTTTTGCTATTCCTGCTTGATAAGTCTAGTAAAACAATTCCTTTGCTATGCTGTTTAATCATCTCTATGTTCTTTTTGTTCATTAGTAAGCAACTTAACTGCTTGATTCTATTCGATCCGATCTGCACATAGTTAGCCCAAAACCATGCCGATGAACCATGTTATATTTTTCAGTTCATCTGTAATTTGAGTTGTTCTATGTTGTATTGGTCCTACGTGTATGAATATCACAACACATTTGTTAAGAGAGAAGTGTATATAAATACATACATAAATGTAGACATAACTAATTTACCTTTCCCCATCTCTCGTTTGGTACCCTATCTCGGCAAAGTGACCCCCTGGTCTAGCTACGTAAGAAGAGAAAGTCCGGCATGAGCGAAAAGAGCGAGTTCTGATAGCCAAGGAGACTGCCTGTAGTGTGCCACTCAAGCAACATCGATCTGATTTCATGCTCGGCCTAGCCCACAGGCAAGTCATCCTTGGCTACAACACAAAACTCTAGTCTTCATGTAGGACCTCTCTTCCTCATAATTAGTCACATTGGGTCTTCACTATTTCACAGTCGAGCCAAGCCAAACCCTAAAACGAAAGGAGAACACTCCCGACACCTAGTGAAATTCATTCCCTTTCTCCAATGGAATGCCTCTTGCAATGCTTCGGCTTTGGGGGCCTCTAATTTATAACCAATGATCCAATCCATTCAGCCAGCTCGGTTCCTGTCTTGGAACATATTCGGCATCTTGCATGTGGCCGGTCCAGACTATGCCAGTAATCTTATCATTGCATGCAATCACCGCTGACACGCATTTTCCGATCGAATTGTGAATGTAACGAATGTTATCGTGTCGATTACGATGAATATGGAAAGAAAAAGAGAAATAGACCTCGGTTGGAGTGGATCGTACTGTTTTGACTTTTGTTTGAGTACAGAATCTTTAAAGCAAACATTTGGTTTTTGCTCAAGTTGGACTGGTTTTGATTCGGACCCCATTCGTCATGGCAAGGCCCTATCTCCATCGACAACTCGGCCATGTTTCCAGGAATAGTTCAGTGTCATGTTGCAACTGCATTTGAAGATTGTGTTCATTATTCCCTTTGACTAGTGTGATTTGGAGGAGGTTTCATTGTTTTTAAAAAACCATGAAAAGACTGAAGGTCAAATCCTTATACCAATCTTCTTCATCAAAGATGGAACAAAGCTGGTAATTGGCTCCCATGCTTTTGTTTTGTTTATTACATTTTAATGGGATGCATCAAGAATAAGTCTTGGTGGCATTCTTTAAGTCCACTCGAGGAATTCTCTACTCACATAGGGACGAAACCAGGATTAAATATCATGGGAGGATTAATCACTCTAATCTGATTATATAGACATTAAAATACTTTAGTTCTATATTTGTCATTAGAATAAGATGGTCTAGATACATCAATTCTTTCGAAAATTCAAAAACTTACTCTAAATCTAATTTGATCATAAAAACTTAAAGTTATCTGAATTCAAAACAATTTAAATCTAAAATTACTTGAGAAATTAGCCTAAACCCTAAAATCTAATTAGAATCCTTCAAATAGGTATAATAACCCAAACTTGAATTTATTGAATTTAGCAAAGTGAATTTACGTGAATGATATTTATAATATATGAACAAATGAAATATTTGCCACGATCATTTAAAAATTATGTTCATGGCAAAGTCACGATGATAAGATGCTATGTTCGAATACGTTGAAACATATTCGAATTCGCGATCTCCAACATTAATAATCGATCTAACTTTCAATGGATTAACTTTCAGTATGGGTTGAACCTTATCACCTTTTGCTAAGCCCAAAAAACCTTGTAGTTTCTCATACATGAGATTGATTCTCCAAGTGAAAACAGGCTTGTCATTTTCAATGCACGTTTTCATTACACTTTTGTTGTCCGGTTTGATTGATTACCTTTGTCGTAATATATGGTACACATATTTTAATTTATTTTGGTTAAAGTCCTTGTATATTTTGGTTATACGATATATTGTAAATTAGATTCTAACTATAGTCAACATTTATAACTATTTTATGCATTAATTAAACCAAACATCTTCAAACTATAACAGGTTTTCAATCGGTTCCTAACTATCAAGGCTGACATGGTAACCTTTGGGGACAAAAGAATTACGAATTCTTGAATGGGCTAAAAATTATAATTTTATCACCATTTCATCTTATAATTTCATAAAATTCAAAAGGATCAAAACAAAATCTTGTCATTTAAGGGAGGCAAAATGTAACTTTTACCGGTTTAATCGGATAATAAATATTTTTAAACAATTATTGAACCAATAATTCAACCGAAAATGGATTTAATTGATTCTACCACTACTCCAATTCTTATAACATGATTTTTGTTCGTTATTTTCATTATAAACTTATCAATAGTAAATTGAAGTAAGAATTTACTTTTCCTTTTCTTCAATCATTAATTCATGCATTGATTAGATAGCTACTTTTCATTAAAAACGTGATGAATTACAAAAGCTAACCTAAGAATACTCCGGATAACATCATGATCCATTGAAATAATCAGACATAGAAAACTTTTAAATAATAGAATAATTATTTGATAAATTACTAATTGAGTTTTTTCGTAAATGAACCACAGTATTCAATTTATTAAGTGACTAATTTGAATCAAGTGCTGCAGGAGTCAATTATGAGGACGATCCTTCTAATTTAATTATTTTATTTATAACGCAAATACTCAATTCTTGACATTGCTTAATAATTTAGTGTCTCGTCCGCTAAATCAATTAATTGTTGGTAATCATTAATTTAAATATTAATTAAAAATAAATAAACAATTGTTTATGAAAAAATTCTACTAAATTTTAGTACGGTGGGAAAGGGACCTAACATAGAAAAAGAAAAAGATGAAATTAAAATCATGTCAAAGTCAAAGGACAAAATGATGTATTATCCACTAGTCAAAAAATGATGTATTATCCTTTTTTTAAAGTAAAATAAAAATACCATTTTATCCTTAAGTTGACTATTACACCTCCAATTAATTTTTTTGCCATCACGGAGAAAGATTGTGAAATCTCTTAGCTTCTTTGTGTAAATCATCCAACCTAATGAGTTTCAAAAACAGATTCGAAGGTCATTTTATAATTTCGCATATTGAATTTCTAATAAAACTTCTTAAATGTTTGCACTCCTGATATGAAAATTCTGCGTCTGTCCATGATAATAACATTTGTTAGGTTAATCGGTAAGGAACTCAATACTTCTTTCTTACAAACAAGGGTAAAAACTAAAAACGACAACAAATTGTCAATTTGTCTTTCTTCTTAAATCTTACATAAAGACCTTAAGACATTGTAGAAAATAGCATTATGGGTTAGGTTTAAGCATTATGCATAAATTATGTATTCAATCTCTACACTCTAATTTGATTTGTTTCAGTTCTTATACTTTTTGATTTTTAAAACTTTAATATCGATCAAAATAATGCATGAATAATATAACAAAATTATAATAACATTAAATGATCAAATTAGAGGAAAAACTAAATTTGCAACTTATGAAGAGTGCAGAGGCTAATAGGATTTGATTCTATAAATTTAGTTGTTACTATTTGGATAAAGACTAAATTTCTAAATTTTTTAAAAAACATGACTAAAAATGATAAAATTAGAGCACAAGGAGTAGATTCCTAACTTAGACATAATTAATGGACTAATAAAATAATTTGACCTTATATTCATAGCCCTTTTTTATAAGTGGGCCAGTGGGATAAATAAAGAAACGTCATGGATGACGACTTGTCATCATTGTAGAGTTGAGGCCTTGGGAGCCGCAATTCACTTTTCCTTTTGGGTATTGCCTCAGGCCTCAGGCCTCAGCTCATATATATATATATATATATGCCGTCCACTTGATTTTTTTATATTTATTTTTGTACCAATATTTTTGGAGTAGAGAATGAGTTTATTATTTATTTATAAAATTCATTAATTTTATTAATTTATATATACAGCTCATTCTATTGATATGGTATCCGTTTTACGATATATTTATTTATAATATTATAAAAATCAGACTAAATCTTTTTTTATTAAATAAAAAGTATTATATTTTATGTCGAAGTTCGAATCTATATAAAATAATATAATACAGTTAGTCTTTATCTATATCTAAAAACAATAATTTTAATTTATATTCTCATGATATTGTCACGCTTGAGAAGATGCGAGCTCATTAATCTCACATCGAAAAGAAAAAGGGAGGTATTGAGATATAAATACGGCGGCGCTGCACATCCTATCAGACATGTCTTTTGGGAAGAGGGTAATGGCCCCGTGACAAGTGGTATCAGAGAGACCCTTTGACTGCCCGATTTCACGCCGAGCGCCCATGAGTGGGGTAGGCAGGGTGGACAACTGTGACAAGGTGGCCCATCACGAGAGCGAAAGCTCGTGACGAAAGCGTCACGAGGTTGAGTGGGGGAGAATGTCACGCTTGAGAAGAGGCGGGGTCATTAATCCCACATCGGAAAGAAAAATGGAGGTCTTGAGATATAAATACGGCGGCACTGCACATCCTATCAGACATGTCTTTTAGGAAGATGGTAATGGCCCCGTGACAATATGATTAACAAATTGAATTACTATAATTTTATTTAATCATTTCTCTACTATTAATAAGGCCCTTAGGGCACCATTTATGGTTAGGAAATATAATATTTATTATGTTCACATGTAAACTGCACTAGATATAGTAGGTGAAAAAAATTAGATTAATATTTAAAATATGCTAATCAAATTTTAAAAACATACGACCTATAATTTTAAAAACTTAAATCTAATATGTTGAAGAAAAATATCTTTAATTTACATTCTTACAATATTAAAAAAATACTTTCTTACAATGTAATATATTCAAATTGTCATTGTAACAAGAATAATTAGAATGATGGAAGCACCTAGTAAATGATAATGATCGTGCTTGATAAATAGCGGATTGAGCAAAAATTAAAGGTTTGAGTTAATATTAGATGTTTGACCGGTCAAATCTATTAATTTAGATGTTTAGTAAATAAAGAATTAGAATAGCGGATTTAGTGAAATCTCTAATTTTAAAAAAGCTGTTAATACGAGCTTTTTAAAATTAGAGGGTTTTATATAAAAGTTAAAAAAACACTTTTACCCTTGACAATTATAAAAAATCTGTAAATGACCTAAATTTAACATTTTTTAATTATTCGCCCCGTGTATTTACATTGCGACATTTGAAAACTAATATTTTTGTCTTTTTTCTATCCTCACACAATTATATTTGCATTTAAATTTAATAATTAATTAAATTATACTAAAAATAATTATATAAATAATAAATTAATATATAGATTCATCAAAATATGCTTAGTAATGCTTTATTAAAAATATTATTTTTCATAATCTAATTAATATTAATAGATACAAAATATTGATAACTAATACACTATTCAAACAACTATCAAATATAATTATGCCCTTATATGTTATTTTACTTGTTTAACAATTAAACACCTATCAACTATTAATTATTTTTACCAAATACTTTTATACAATCAACTAATACAATTCGCTAGTCAAATCAACTAATGTAATCAGCTATCAGCTAATGTAATCATCTATCAGTTATCCGCTAATTTTCAAACAGATCAATGATAATTTGAGTTTTTGCATCAATTTCCTTTTTTCTTTTATAATTATTTTCTGTGAGAAAATAATTTTTAGTTTCTACACTTGTTATTTTTTTCTTAATTCAGTCTCAATTTTGTCTAGGAGTAAGCGTATATTGATCATCTAAATTTAAAAATAAAAAAATAAATATTTTATTTACCTAATAGTTAAATTAAAAATAACCTGAAATACTATTATAAAAAAAATTGAAAGAGACTAAATGACTCTGTCCATATCTACACTAATTTTCTAAACATTAATTTTTGTCCCATTTATAGTCGTTTGATGATGTGGTATTTTGAATGTGTAATGTGATTATGGGTTAGTATTCGATAAAGTTAAGTCCAAAAAATTGAGTTAGTCGAGTTGATATGTCTTATTTTATAACTTAAATTTTATTTGTTTTTAATGGGGTCGAGTTGTTCGAGTTTTTGTTCAAATTTAATTGTAGATATTTATACTATTATGATACCAATTGATTCCAATTTAAACGTTTTTCTAAAACCATATACAATATACACATATATATATATTTTTATATAGGCCAGAGTTAAGGAATTCAATTAAAACTTGAAAACTGATCCATTGATTACCATAATTTTTAATTTATTATAGTTTTATTTTATAACTCAAATTTTGTTTGAAATTTTTTTAAATCAAATTTATAAAAATTACAATTAAAGTCAAGTTAGGTGATTTTTTTTTTCATGTCAAGAAACTCAAACTTTTTCGAGTCTTGCTTATCTCTTCCCGTGACACACATCATCAAAAGACTCAAAATAGAAATAAAAAAGGACTAAATCTTGAAAATGTTAAATTTAAGGACTACAAATTGCTTTAAACTATATTTATTCAATTATCACAGTCAAAACTGCAAACTTCCTTCCTTCCTCCATACTTCTCATGTGCTCATTTACACAGCGAGCTACCCTACCAAAATAGTAGTAATCTGTTTAATCGTATAATAAAAAAGCTGAAAAAAAAAATCTCATTTATTTATTTAAATAATTTATCTCTGCTCTGCTGTCCGCTCATCTTCATCTTCTACATCGAGGCTAGGGTTTTCTTTTGTTTATCTCTCTTTTTGAATTTTTAGTTATTATTAACAAAAACTATGGTTATTCCGGAAGGTAAGGGAGCTGTGCCGTGTGATTTCTGCAATGAGCAAACGGCGGTTCTCTACTGCCGAGCTGACTCAGCCAAGCTCTGTTTGTTTTGCGACCAGCACGTTCACTCGGCGAACCTGCTCTCTCGGAAGCACGTCCGTTCTCAGATCTGCGATAATTGCGGGAACGAACCAGTTTCGGTTCGGTGCGGGACAGATAATCTGGTGCTCTGTCAAGAGTGTGACTGGGACGCGCATGGTAGTTGCTCTGTGTCGGCGGCACACGATCGCACCCTCGTGGAAGGGTTCTCTGGTTGTCCGTCGGCTCTGGAGATGGCTTCGGCGTGAGGATTCGATCTGGAAGAGAAAAGGGCGTCGGATCGGGGGTGGAACGTGTGTAACCAGGATTTGATTACGCCGGCGGTGGAATCGTGGTTGTACGAGGCTGGTTTGCAGGAAATGATGGTGCCGTACAAGGGTTTTGGGTGCTACGGGGAGACGTTGAAGGAGAGTCGCGAGAACGGGAAGTGCAAACAGGTTATCTATAAGCAGCTTGTGGAGCTGATGAGAAGAAATTTCATGGACGGCTGCGGGGGAGGCGGTGGTGGAGGTGAGGAGAATCTAGCGTCGAACCTCGAACCGAACGTTGGCTTTTTGACTCAACAAGAAGTTATACAGCCGTTGCCACAGCAGCAAGCGCCAACGCAGACTCCATTCACTTCTTTGCTAATGATGCAAACGCAAGAGAGCGAACACATCGTTAACGGCGAAAATGTGGTGTTGAATGGTAATCCAAACGGTCGAACTCCTCAGGTACTTTCTTTTAGGTCTAATTATAAATTCACCCCTCTACAATATTAAAATTGAGCGATCAGTCCATCTACTTTAATTTATCAGATCTATTGGGAAATACATGAACTTAAAAGCTGGATTTCGCTAATTTATGGCCATTTGCTACTTATTTGCATATGAATTATGATTTAATCACGTTACCCAATTGAATTAAGTTCTCAATTTTCTTAAATTATTACCAAATTTTGATAAACTAAGGTAGACGTAATTCATAATTATATTTCATGAAAAAAATCTATGTTGCTATCTTTAGAAATTTGACAATAAGTTGGTTAGAATTGATTACAGATTTGGGATTTTAAGCTAGGGCGGTTGAGGGGTCAAGAAGAGTGCAGCCAATCTCTATTGGAGGATGAAGTTGGGTATGGCGGAAACGATACAGGTTTATTGATTAATAATTTCAACCAATGCATGAAAGATATGTCTTTGACTAATATAAATTTGCCGGGCTACCCTCCTTCAGGACACGATTTGACTTCACTCAATAATGTATGTTTCTTGCCCATTTTCACTATATGCACTGTTGTTATGATTCATCTTATCTTGTAATTTCTTGTTCATAATTTTGTACTTAATATCTAGAACCATTATTGGAGTTTGTACGAGTTTAACATGTGGCTGGGAAACTTAGAAATTTGATTGGATATTGTTGCACGACTCTGCAATCTCCTCCTCCCATAGATGCAGTATGGGTAACTTTGTTTTGCTTACATTATAGACCCTTCCGAGTGTTGATTTTGGAGCTTGAAAATGCAGAATGGCTCAAATAATCCAGGGGCAAGTGGACCGGCCACTTCTGAGAGCAACAATCTACCAATAATACCAAAGCCATCATCAGGTTCAGCTTTTGGTAAACACAAAGGCTCTAGCAGTTCCAATGATGCTAACTTCACCGAACAGCCTTTCCTAGTGAGGCCGATTGACCAAGCAATGCCAACAACAGCAATGAACAATGCTAATCACGAGTTGCTGGCACAAAACAGAGGCAATGCCATGCAACGTTACAAGGAGAAGAAGAAAACAAGAAGGTATAAATCTATACACATTACAATTAATAGTGAACTATAAGTTAATTGCACTAGACTTCTACAAGCAGTGACCAAAATTTTAAAATGGTCTCAAATTTCAAAACAATATCATTAAACCTTTAAAGTGTCAAATATCACATAATCGAGTCCTTGGATTAGTTTTGCTATTAGCTTGGGCGTTAAATGTAAGCTCAAATCTGGTATGGAGCATATTTGAAATATGTGATCAAATTATAATGTTGTTTAAAAAGCAGACAATGCCTATAAAATTTAGGAATTCAAGCTGTTTATGCGATAGGTGCATTTGTTTATGATTTGATCATTATATCATATATGTTTCTAAATGACTGTCATGCGATATGATTCAATCAGAACGATTTTGAGTGTAGGGATCAGTTTATAATCCGGTCTATAGTTTGGTTTGGAGACATTTGGTGGAATCAAACCTGTATCTTTAAGATTTTTAATGAAGTTTCATCGTGTTGTTAATTCCGGTGTATTTGATCCGTGATTCTAATAGGTATGATAAACACATTCGATATGAATTGAGGAAGGCAAGAGCGGATACTAGGAAGCGAGTGAAAGGACGATTTGTGAAGGCGACTGAAGCTCGCGATGATTAAAAGCTATAGTGGGAGTGAGTGGTTTTGCTTGGATTGCTCTGTAAATATTTCTTTTGTTACAGATCTAAACGTGTAGTATAGCATTTTCTACATCATCCAGTGTTCTTTTGCTTTTGCTAGTTCCATCGAACTCAAGTTTTATACTCTTTTCTTCTTAACACTGCCAATGGAGTTTTGAATTGTGAGCAGAGGTGGGTGGAGAGGATGTTTAGGTTTGTAATTAGATGATAATAGTTCGGTTCGGATCGGTTTTGAAAAAGAAACTTATGGTTATATAGCATTTTGGTTTTTAGAATTTTGATTTTTGAAATATAAAAAATATTCATCTTTATATTATAAAATAAAATATATAAGCTAAATAAAAAAGAATTTGGCTCGATTCAAACAATTATTAATTGAGTTGATCCGAATATAATTAAATAGTAATAAAAAAGTCAAGTCACTATGATTGGAACTGGTTTTCTAAAATTGTTTGTTCAAACTTCATTAAAAAAAAATAGGATTAACAGTAAAATAAGTGTTTAAATTATATTATTTTTTTAGTCAAGTGTTTAAATTTTGTTTTGGCTAAATAGGTGCTTAATGTTTTTAACATTACTTAAATAGATGTCTCGCCATAATTGCTCGTTAATTTTTACTGTTATCTGACACGTGTTATTTTCTTAAATTTTCAAAATTATATTTAAAAGTAAATAAATAAACATTAAAATAAAATAATCTCAAAATTTTCAAAATAGCCCCAAAATTTAAAATTCCTAACACTCCAAAATTCAAATTTCGATTTGATCTGATTTCGCCGTCGATTGTCACGCTGTCGTTCATCATATTCGTCGTCAGACCATCACGACTATTTACCCTATCACTTCGTTGCTGGAAATCGACCGACGCTGTGCGTAACGTCGAATGATTCATTTGAATGATTTGCGACGAACGACAGTATAACGGACGACAAACGATATATGAATCTTTCGACGAGGAGATGGTGTTCCATTTCGTCGTCAAAAACGCGACCAACACCGGCGGAAGTGGCCGGATTTGAGGTTTAGGAATTTAGGGACTATTTTGATATTATTTCAAAATTTTAAGATATTTTAAAAAAATTGATATATTTTTCAAAAAAATAAAATTTAGAAAATATTTAATATTACCACGTGTTCAATTTTGATTGGATAACAGGAAAAAAATTAACATCCGTCACTACCAAACCTTAAATGAGTCACGAAATAAAACGTTAAGTACTTATTTGACCCAAAAATTAATTTAGACACTTAACTCGAAAAAAAATATAGTTTGAGCACTAGGAAGTCAAAAAAAAAATATTACTTTCAACTTTCAAGGTGCACAGAAACAAAGCCGAACCGAGTCAATCGTCCGCTGAGATTGCCCAAGTCAACTCTTCAATGTAATATATTGAAATAACTATCCATATTGGCCAAGTCATCTTCGCCACAAAGTAGAGTACGTCTATTTACTTGGATTCATGCTCTTATTGTTATTGTGTATTTACACTAATCTGAGTTAAAAAAAAAAAAGTTAATTCGAGTTTTAGTGTAAATATTGGATAAAAATTTAATCCATTATTATTTTATCGATTACTTTTCAACACATCGATCATCATTATAAATATGTGTAACACCCACTTTTGAACTATGTACATCATACTTTTAAACGGTGACTATATTTCTATTAAATGTTCATTGAAAAAATTTAATAAAGTGGAACTTGACCGTAATACTAGAATAATGAAAATGATTACGACAACTCGTAATATTGTTATACACATACCTTGCAATTAACAATGGTTGGGTGTAATAGCAAGATTCACTGTATTTTTAAGTTGAAAACTCAAGTTTGAATCTTGGAGAAGATATTGTTAAAAAAGAAAGAATCACGAATCTTGAACATTGATCATAAAATGAACATGTACTGTATGGAAAAAAATACATATACCTTGCCAGATTTCATACCTCCTTGATCTATGGTTTTTTTTCTTGTATAATTACTGGTATTTAATTTATTGACTAACTAATTTGAATCAGGTCTTGCAGAAGTTTACTATAGGATTGATCCTCTAACTCAATTGTTTCATTCATAATATCAAGACTCAAATCATTAATTCAATTGTTAGTAGGCCTTCGACTCTTTCACCAATAGATTTATCGTTTAAAAATATTGTATATTTCTCTTTTATTTTAAACACTTAAGTACTTGTATAGTTCAATAATTTGATCCTTCTCGATGTTGGATCTGACTCTATCCTTGTGAGTCAATATGGTCAAATACGTTAAACATCTACCATGGAAAAAAAATACCCAAAAACACGATAGAAACAACGAATTCAAATCCTTGAAATGATCGACACTAAAAAATTAGAATTAGAACAAGTCAATGAATGCAATATTTTCTTTCCGACAATACTATTCATAAATGTAATTTCTCGACTCTCTCCTTCCCCGGTGCCTATATATTTACTTGACAAGATTGTTGTCGGAGTGAAGCTAATCTCCTCCAACAAATCACAAACTGCTAGTGTTATTATGGCTTCACAGACTCTGCTTTGTCTCCTCCTTGTTGCAGTTATAGGTGTTGTTGTCGACTGCAATTCTGAAGGTGCAAATACACAGACGCACATATTATATGCCATTTGGTTTCAATTAATGGTGATTATGTTGTCTCAATACATGTAATAATCATTACAGGAGATGCTCTTAATGCCTGGAGAAGCCAACTGGTGGATCCAAATAACGTTCTTCAGAGCTGGGATCCCACACTTGTTAACCCATGCACCTGGTTTCATGTTACCTGCAACTCTCAAAACTCTGTCGTTAGAGTGTAAGTTTGTGTATGTATGTATGATGGTATGCATGGATGTATGTATGGATGTATTAACATGGGGTTTTGATTGTTGAAGGGACCTTGGTAATGCCAATTTATCAGGACCTCTTGTTCCTGAGCTTGGACAGCTTGCAAATCTCCAATATTTGTAAGTCTACAGTTTTCTCTACCTTCGTTTTTTTATATTAATTTGTGGAATAAAGTTATATCTGAAAGGAATAAAAATATGGAGTTTTAATTTACAAATTTGGAGGAACAAAATTTAATTTTACAAATATTTAAACTATTAAGATTAAAATAGTCATTAGTCCATCCTAACTTCGTCCTTGCAGGGAGGCATTCGGTAATAATCTCAGCGGCGCCATTCCAACTGAGATCGGTAACTTAACGAGCCTGGTGAGCTTGGATTTGCAGCATAATCAACTTTCCGGCTCTATTCCTCCATCTCTAGGAAACCTGGTTTCTTTGTCATTCTTGTAAGTTTATACATAACCCTATCCTTTATTTTTTTCCCCTTACATCTTTAAAAATGTAATCGTTGATGAGCTTGTCATCTATCGATCAGTATTGTTATTACACGTAAATTATTATTGTTTTGTTCGAATGTCAAGAATGTGACTATAATCTAACATTAGAATAAATTAAATTGTCTAACTTCAAAACAACATAATTTGTTCTCGAAATTTTGTGAACATCGGACCTCGTACCCATATAGGAATTTTTTTAAAACATGATACCATTTGGTCCAAAGAGAATGATGTAGATTTATATATAATAACAATATCGATTATTACGTGACGAGTCTGTATTAATCGCAGGAACTTGAATGACAATAGCTTCAGTGGCATAATTCCATCAAATTTGTTTCAACTTGTTCAAAGAGGCAATCTGAGGGTCATGTGAGTTTGCATCTTTTACTGCTCATTTGTTTCTCTTTGTATTTTCATTTTAAATACAAAGAGTGATGGGTAACACAAGTATTTTACTGTGTATCAGGAATGTATCAGACAATATGTTTGCAGGAACCGTTCACCGAGGAAATCTAACGGGTAAGGTTATAGTCGGAGATTTATGTCGAGAGAATCAAGATAATATTATAAAATCTTACATATTCTCATTTTTTTCTCCAATTTTATTTTTTTATCAAGTCGAACGCATTGCTAATTTTTTAGATGAAATTCGGATTACATTTTCTAACAATTTCTATTGTTTGTTGTATAATTTGCAGTAACAACAATAATCCAAGATCCCAGAGCCTCATAAGTACACAAACGGAAGATTTGGCACCTACCGATTTGAGACCATGATAATATTGGTGTTTAAGTTATATGATTCGATACATTGATAATCATATTATATAAATTTCGAGATATTCATATATTTATATCGTGTTCATGTATTATCCGTAGTATATCATATTTTAATTATTTTTAATTCCATAAACAGAATTAAGAAACTGTCATGTGCAATGGCATAGCCAGGGGCACGTAGGGGCCTTGGCCTCCCTTGGTTAATAGTCCAATTGTAGTTTTAGCCTCTCTTAAGTACGAAAAATTCATTTTCGTCTTTTTTTAACCTTTAAATAAGTGTAAATTTCGCAATTTTGGCCTCTCACTAAATAGCTAATTCAATTTAAGTTATTTTCAATTTTAATACTATCTTTTTTAAACTTTGCCCCTCCAAAATCTTTTAATTTTATTTTGGCTCCCCGATACTTGCTTCCTAGCTTCTCCCTTGGCCATGTATGCTTAACTGATATATAAAAAAAAAATAATAATTTCTTATTCTCGTTCGTAAAATTGTTTAAATAAATATAGCTAAGAAAATATGTGATGGAATGGAGATAAAGCTGAATATGAGTATATGTTCTCATGATTTGGGATTTTTTTTTAAAGCATTGTTAAATATTCTTTGGGGATCTTGAAAAAAGCAAAGAGATTTAGTGCATGCTAGCTATAGTGTTATATTACTCGACACCATCTTCTTTGTCTTACTCTTTATATTTTGTTTATTATTTGATTTCTTTTGGTGGTGTTGTTTGTCACGATCCGAATTGACGTGTCGAGAGTGTATAATTCAGATTCATATCTTTTGAGTATCGACATATTGATGTCCTTTCCGTAAATTATATTTAAAAAAATTGTGAATATTAAAAAGAAAATTTATAAATCATTACTCTCGATATGTCCGAATAATCTGGATCGGAACGTGGCAAAGAGCAAAATTGTGGTATATATCTTGATGGTCCACCGGCAACAAGGCAGAGAAAAGCCACTTTGGGGGAAGCTTTAAACCAGAGGTTTAATTTGAACAAGGAGGGAAACTAAAGCTGTGTGGGGAACCTTGTTGCCTCTAACATGTCGATGTTGGTCAATTTACATTTCGAATTTCCACTATCAAAGGATCCATCCCTTTTGACCCCAAGCTCTTGCTTGCTTTATGCAAACTCATCATCTTCATCTTTGTCCTATTTGACTTCACTTTGGTTTTTTTATTGTCATGCAAATCATGTCGATCTAATTTCAATTTATGTCTGATGCATTGATAGTGTATAAATTTATATATGATCAGTACATTATATTAATAAAGATTAAGTGAATAAGTTTCTAAAATCTAAATTAAACATAAAAAATCATTATACCTTCTTATATATGTGATTCACTTATAATATATAAATTTATGTATCGTCGGTGCAAATCTAAATTAAACATAAAAAATAATTATATCTTCTTATAATTTATGTCAACAATCTTTAGAGCAAGCGGTTAAAAGCTCTCAACTGACACCTTCTTCTCCCCTTAGGTCGTGAGTTCTAGACCCGTTAGAAGCAAATTTTTCCTCCCCTTCCCCTAAGTAGGATTTGTTCAAAAAAAGTATCGTCGGTGCACATTAAATATAAACCATTTAAAATTTTAGATTCAATTTCAAGTTTTATGATCTTTTTAAATTTCATATGAATAAATTTTATATGATCTCTATCTTTTCTAGTTCCCTTTGACACGTCTGAGAGAGACGAATGATATTAATCTCACGTCAAAAAGAAAAAAAATGTCATGAAATAAAAAACGATGACGCTGCACTTCTTTCTCCAACCAATCTGGTATTTAACTCATGGCATGTAAATTTATTATTGGTACAACATAATTAATTGTAATTTTCATGAGCTTAACTATGTGACTGGATAACAATTAAAAAGTCATATTACCACTTTAATAGAAGTAATTGACATGTCCAATTAGAGGCTTGGGGATGACCTTGAAAGGAACAACCACAAACACTTAATATAAACATTAAAATGAACATGAAAGATGAAAAGAATTAGAAAAACTAAATCTGAAATTTCAACACACTAGAGGGACTGAAACCAAATTAGACAAATAAGTAAGAACAAAGGTCAATGGTCAAAATTTGACCGCCAAAAGTGTCAAAAGAACAAGAAAATGATGGTGTGGTAGTGATTATACAATCAATATGGTCCGTGTGGAAAGCCTTTTCATTCTCTGTGTAGAAGAAGAAAGATGAAGGACAAAGCTTTTTGCAGATTGGTCCAACTTTTTTCCAAATTTATGATTAAAGCAAGAAAAGAAGATGCAATCCAAATATAAGGTGCTTTAATGTTGGCTTAGTGAAGTCACTTCTTTTAAGAAGAAAGTTGTCACCATATCTAATCCAATCCTTTCAGTTAACCCAAGAATTTAAAAAGTTGTTTTTATGTGTGTCCCACCTCATTTGGATTTTTCATATTTCACATCATTTCCTACTTATATTTACTCGATATGAAAAAATTCAACTTACTTAAAAATATTTTAAATAAAATTTGAGTTATAAATGAAACTCGAAGGACTTAAAATTTTTAATTGTATCTTGAAATGATCTGATGAGTGAAAAGATTAACGTGGACTAATATGAATTCTCTTAAACATGCATCTTGTTAATGAGAGTTGAAAGTTAAGTTAAAGTGAGCATTCGACACATAGTATATGTTCATACTTTTTTTTTGCTTTGATAATACACATCTTACAGATAAGGTTGATTGAATTCGAGTCTTCTAAAATAAATATCATCATTTTTTTCGTTGAGACCAGTGGTTGGGTTCTCATTATTGTATTCCTTAATCAAGGTAATCAACGTAGAAGAAATAGTTATATATAATAATATACAGTTACATTAAATCAAAATTTCGTACCATATTATGCATTAAATCAATAATTATATATAATTTTTGACTTCAACCCCTACAAAATCATAAAGATGAAGCTGTAAACAAAGCCCAACACATCACAAACGAGAAGCACATGCAAAGTGCAATCCAAGTGAAAGTGAAAGTGAAGTCAAAACATTTATAAGAAATGCACCCCTAAAGGCTAAAGCCATTTCATCATCATCAAAACATTAAAAGACGAGTTTCCATTCACATGCTACAAATTATCTTTTGTCCATTATTCATTATTTTTATCCATTATTATTATATTAATTATCAACATTTATTAATATTATATTTCTAAACATGAATTAAATTTGTATCAAATAATAATTTGTAATATTTAGAAAAAAAATGAAATCATACCATTCAACTTAATTTCAGTGTGCATTGTCAAAGGATTAAGAATTTATATGAGCAGATACTGCCTTGTAACCACATTTAGACTATTAAAAAACCTAATTTATAAGGGCAATATTTCTTACTTTGTCCTAACCATATATATCTTCTTTTATAGACCTAATAGTAGTGAGACACGAATCTTGATTCAAGGTGCTAAACCAATTGAATTAACCCATGTTGACCCTAATCATATATATGTATATGATATAACCCAGTTAATACATAGTTCAAGGTATCAACATACAGTTGATTTAGTGAAATGAAACAATATATTCCTTAAGTAAGATAATAAGTTTAAATCTTGACTTTGTGAATGAATCATACTAAATTAACCAAATTTCCTTACATTAAACCTCTGCAATATATTATTTAAATTAATTAGTTAATAAATTAAATAACGATGTTATAAAAAATACATAATAGGAAAATTTAATCTCAACTAGTTAGGCACCGGCAAAAAGACAATAAAAGAATTGGACCGGAACAAGAAATTGGAAGTTGATAATGATATTTGGTACAATGTACTAATTTTACCAACCATTCTGACACAACATTCAAAAGATACTGAGATTCAATTTCAATGTCACAATTGCATTATTGCTGCCCTTTGTGCATGTCAATTCCTACATTGAAATTTTGTAAGAATTATGATATATAATTAATTCTATATTTATCAAAAAAATGGAAAAACATATAATATTTCACAAGTTACTTGTGAATCTCTTTAATTGACACATATTTTCTGCCTATGCCTATTCCCTCCATTGTTTTGGTCGACTTATTAAGGAATTTATTATTTTTTTTGGTAATATACAGGTTTATTTTTTGTCTATATTTAGTCTGCGAAGCTGTCCCTCTTAATAATGTCGTCTCTAAAATTTGAACTCGTATTCTTATTTTAAGAGTGCAATGTGCCTAACAATACACCCAACACTTATCGGTGGAATTTGCAACTTTTTAAACAGCTCTACCTGCCTCTCAATACCGAATCTAATTAAGGACTAAAATACTAAATAATGGAGCCATTATTAATTACTTAATTATATTATTTTAAAAATAATATATATTAATTCAAGTTTTCTTAACTTTAACCCAGCAAATATTTTGCATAAAAGACAACATGCAACAAAGATAACATACTTTATTGCAGATAGTCAATGGAAATATTTTTGTTAGTAACATTATTTAAAAGTTTATTGATTAATCGGAAGAACTCTCAACAACCAGAAAGATAAAATCTTTTTAGAGTGTTTGTGGGTCGTTTTAGTTTGAGATTGTCTTTCGACCTTTAAGAGGATTTTAATCGTGAAGAACACGGTTTATAGTCGAGATCCTTTTAAAGGTCGAGAAATAAGAATACTAAAATTGAAATAACTAACATATATTTTAGAAAAAAAATATTTTTTGACCGACTGCACAATCAAAAGATTTCTTAACAAAAATAACATACATTATGAACGAAAAAAATGTTCCGAAGATTTTATCTCTCGAAATAAACTTTAATTTTATTCGATTTAAATTTAATTGAGACTTTTGTAACCATCCAATATGGAGAGTTCAGAAAATGAGAAATAAAAAAGATAAGAGATGACAGAAGTTGGTAGCATTATTCTCTTTTGGCAAATGCTGTATAAAACTGTCCATATATTCTTGAACCTTTAACATAAAAAACACTATAATTTTATGTAAACATACTTTTATTATTTTATGGTGTTGGAAGAGGAACGTATAGAAAAAGAAAAAGAAGAAGAAGAGAGAAATGTCAGTGCATAGGGTAAGGGTTTCTCCATTATTCCAATCAGTCTGATTTTTTGGCTCCGACAGAGTTCAAAAGATTTGCGCCTGCTCTGTTGTCTTTTCCCCTCCTCCATTACCTTCATGCATGCAATCTAATATATATAAAATATTGACTCCAATTTTAATTAATAGTCCATTTACATATTTGTACAAAAGGACCAATATCTCAATTTTCATAAAGTAAATGGACGAATTCATAATTAAACCCTTTACAAGGTCATGGTATTTAAACTTAAACCCTCTAAAAAATAAAACCTGATTTGAAAAAAAAAACTATTTTTTTACTCAGCTTGAAAAGGTTTTAAATAAAAATTGAGTTACGAAAATGTAACCGAATAATTTGAATTTTTTAATAATCAGTGTATCGGTTTTTAAATTTGAGTCAAGTCCTTTAAATCTGTCTGAGATATGTGATTATAGAAAGATGTAAATTGAAACTAGTTAGTTTAAATTTGAACAAAAACTCAAACAACTCGACTTAACTTCAAAAAAATTTAAATAAAATTTGAGTTATAAAATAGAACTAATCAACTCAACTAACTCAATTTTTTTGATAAAGGACATATCCATTTTCTAATCATGTTCGGGATTTGTGACTTTCTCACTCAAGAATATCATCTCCAAGTTTAAACATAAATTTTCTCATTAAAAGAACAATATGGCTTGTCATTGTATCAAAATCTTATTCTTAACTAACTTTTTTTTTTTACTAAAAGCACATTGCACCACAACCTGTAAATAATAAAGAAGCAGTAAAAATTCTGAAACGTCAATCGGGGAGTGTGCATTGCACTAGAGAAGATGCTCTCTCTTCCCACGTGAAACAGCCCCACACTTGTTTCATTTAAAGTTTCTCTACTGTTTTAACCTACAAAACCCTCCATCCTTCCATTGGCTCTATAAATTCTTCCATCTCTGCAAATCCTTTTGTTTCCAAGCTTCCCTTTGCCTTTTCACAATAACCCAGATCTATACATATATATATATATATTGCACACCTTCATTAGAGTGTTCTTGAAACCAGTGATAATGGCGATGGCCAGTCTAGTACTACTATTTCAAGTTGTTCTTACAGTAACTCTGACAAACACATTGGGAACTACACATGCAAATGTCGAAGGTGATGCTTTGTACGCTTTGAGGAGAGCTGTTCGAGACCCCAAAAACGTGCTGCAGAGTTGGGATCCCACGCTGGTCGATCCTTGTACTTGGTTCCATGTCACCTGCGATGCCGATAATCGAGTTACTCGTCTGTAAGTAAAACGAATATAGTTCGAGGTTAATTTTTCGATCTTTAGAGGGACATCCAAGCAATATGAAAGTACCAGTGTGTGTGTATATATATATATATATATATTGTATACGGATAATTACTTCATGTTAAATATTTGTAGAGATCTTGGAAATGCACAGTTGCGGGGCCGTTTAGTGCCCGACTTGGGAAAGCTTGAGCGCCTTCAATATCTGTAAGCAAATGATATCTTCAGAAATTTTATTTTAGGTCAAATTCTATAAAAGGTCCCTCTGAAATGTATTTATGGCAGATTTAGTCCCTCCACTAGAATCTGATTCCTTCTACTTCCTTTGCCTTTTCAAAATGTGTATTTTCCGTCTTGAAATCATTTTTTTTCATTAATCCTGTCAAATAATTTAACATGAATTATTTTTTTGAAAAGTGGAGAGACTAGAATGAATCAAGTTATGATAGAGGGACTAAATTCACCAAGAACACATAGTACATGGACTTTGTACAGAATTTGACATTTATTTTAATGATTATTAAACAAGACATGGATTTTCATAAATGATGTATGTATGCAGAGAGCTGTACATGAACAACTTGGTGGGTTCAATACCAAAGGAAATTGGAGAATTGAAAAGCTTAGTGAGTTTGGATCTTTACCATAATAACCTTACAGGCTCCATCCCTACTTCCCTTTCCAAGCTTTCAAGTCTCAAGTTCATGTATGTAATAATTAAGGTTTTCTCTCTTAATTGGAACATCCGATAAAATTGGAACGATATGGTCGTCAATAATGTTTGTATTAATGTACTGTCCATTCTTTGCAGGAGACTGAACAGTAATCGACTGACCGGAAGGATTCCGAGACAACTTACAAAACTCCAAAATCTAAAGATCTTGTGAGTGACATATAAAAGCTTTGTCTGAAACAGATTTCGATTGCTATTATTGTTGTTGTTTAATATGGTTGTGTGGTGTGCGACAGTGATGTGTCGAACAACGACTTGTGCGGCACAATCCCGACCACGGGCTCCTTCTCCAAGTTTACGGAGGAAGGGTAAATGAGTGATTTACATTGCTAACCAGATAATGATTGCACAAATGATGGATTAATGTTTTATTATCATAATTATGTTGCAGTTTTAGGAATAACTCAAGACTTGAAGGACCTGAGCTGATGGGATTTGTGAGATATGATACAGGGGGATGCAAATGAAACCATTTTAAGTTCTATAACGGAAGTTCCACTTATATTCTCTCTTTATATGTGGAAAAAGTTGTGTTATAGAACTAAAGATGACATCTTTAGAAGAAAATTGTATCTTTTTTTGGTGTAATATCTATATATCAATGGAGTTTAACTTCATATATTCAACATTCGTTCCAAATAAAATATAAAAATACAAATATACAGATGATTATACAAAAAAAATTAATAATTACATTTATTAAGTGGGTTTCAAAGTTCAAAACAAACACTACCTTGTAGTAATTTAGGAACATAATGTCACCAAATTTCAAACAATCTCCTTACAGTTATTAAAATGATGCAGCTCCTCCCCACCAGCTTTGAGCTTCATCCCTGAAAAAAAAGATTCATTGGTTCAGTTTGGAAATATATACTTAGACCTAATATACGATTCGATAACCGAATTTGTCACTGCATTTTTTTATCCAATTTAGTTCCTGAATTTAACACATTTCTAATACGGCGTCGGATTTTTTCTTTATACCGTATGGTAACACTTTTTTTTTTCTAATTTGGTACTTGAGTAGTGATTGCGTGGTTTCAATTATGCAGCAGCAGCCTACGGTACAGATCTAACGGCCTAATTGAACGCAGATTTATGACCTGTATTTAACGAAGATTGGACATTACACTTCTCGGCAGAAAATTCAAAACTACTTTGAGTTATAATTTTTACCTCGGCATCGATTCCATCCTTTACGAGTATCTCAGCCGCCTAAACAACAAAATGATAACCCTACGAGCCGAAATATCAGTACTACTATATAGGATAATTATTTGGTATACTGAGCTGACATTTTAAAAAGACAGTCTAACTAAAACATAGGAGCCTGCAGAACACCAGGTAAATGAAGTTCCCACACAAGGCAGAACAGCAACGAATACAAATATGCATTGGTTCAACACAATTGGCACTTTCCATGGCCATTTGTTACGAAATCAATCTTATGTTACCTAAGTTCTACTTTAGATTACCCCTGTATCTCTCATGACTCGAGTAGAATCTTGTGGACTCGTATTAATAATGCATTGCGAATGATACTAGGCATTTGCATATACAAACAGATATTGCATACACGATGTAATAACCCGTTACCCAGTCCCGACCTTAGCCCAAAACCTGAAACATAACCCAATATCCGTTTACAGACCCAAACAAATACCCAAGCCCAAGTCCATTAACTCGACCCAAACCAAAAAAACCCTAGTGACCTAACCCTTATAACCCTAAGCCGCCGCCGCCGTCACATTCCGGCCACCATCGCCGATTACCGGTTTCAAACCCTAAATCCAATTCGAATAAACCCTAAACGAACCCTAAATTAAATCTGACCCAAAACCCTAAAATTAAATAAAATCAACCCTAAATAAAATAATACCCAATCCTACCCAACCGCCCATCACCCTAACTCGACCTATATCTGCCGAAATCAACAGCCAATCCCGAAAATCCGGCAACCCATCAAAGGCAGATCTGCAATCAATTAAAAAAGAGGAGTTGTTAGCATAGGAGATCGGTTATAAAAACAACCGAACTATATTGTAAAAAGGAAGAAGGAATTCGAACGAAAAACTGTCAAAAAGGGGATTTTAAAAATTGTAAAATCAGGAAGAAATCAATAACAAAAAAAACTGTTTCAAAGGTAAAAGTTAGAGTGTTGTTCGAATCAAAGTTTGAATTTCTTTTTTTTTTGGGCTTAAAATCAAAGTTTTTGTGTTTCGAATTAAAAATTAAAGTTAAAAAAAGAAAGAAAGAGGGTTCGACGTTTACCTGCAATATCCGCCGCCGAGGTACTCGCCGTGACGCTGAGCTGCCGATGGACGGCAAACCAGGGCCAGCCGAGCGAGGCAGATATCCTGGAGCGGCGCCGTGTAGAGAGAGAGGGAAAGGGGGAAGCAATTTTTTAGGGTTTTTTTCAATTTAATCGAAACAAAAATAAAGTAAACCCCTTTATTTTGAAAGCGGACACCAAAACGGTGCCGTTTTGGAACCCCTGACCCGGCTCACGCGGTGACCCGACCCGGGGAGGATCCGCGTTATTGTTTAATAGGGAAATTACAAAACTAGTCCCCTATTTTCTTCCCCGCTTCAATTTATGTTCAGGGGCCAATTGCACATTTGATCCCTGTAGTAAACCCCTTTATTTTGAAAGCGGACAACAAAACGGTGCCGTTTAGGCACCCCTGACCCGGCTCACGCGGTGACCCGACCCGGGGAGGATCCGCGTTATTGTTTAATAGGGAAATTACACAACTAGTCCCCCCTTTTCTTCCCCGCATCAATTTATGTTCAGGGGCCAATTGCATATTGGATCCCTGTAGTTTAATTTCATTCTATTTTCGAATCTATTTTATTTCTTCCCTTTAATTTCTGTTTCTTTACAATATGGTCCTTTTCCAGATTTTAATTACTTCATGTTATTTTAATTTATACTCCTTTAATTTCCTTTCTTAATGTTAGCATTTTGTTTTTGTTTTGTTGCATTTTAGTCCTATTTCATGTTATTTTGCAATAAAAATTATTATTATTATTATTATTATTATTATACAAAGTAGTTTGTTTATATATATAGTATGTATTAATATTATATAAGACATGTACATATATAAGTTTCATTTTATTTTATGTATAATATTTTTATATATTTCTATATTTATACCAATTGCACTTTTGATCCCTGTAGTTTAATTTCATTCTATTTTCGAATCTATTTTATTTCTGCCCTTTAATTTCTGTTTCTTTACAATCTGGTCCTTTTCCAGATTTTAATTACTTCATGTTATTTTAATTTATACTCCTTTAATTTCCTTTCTTAATGTTAGCATTTTGTTTTTGTTTTGTTGCATTTTAGTCCTATTTCATGTTATTTTGCAATATAAATTATTATTATTATTATTACTATTATTATTATTATTATTATTATTATTATTATTATTATTATTATACAAAGTAGTTTGTTTATATATATAGTATGTATTAATATTATATAAGACATATGTACATATATAAGTTTCATTTTATTTTATGTATAATATTTTTATATATTTCTATATTTATATATTATACGTATAAGGATTTTGAATATATTTATAAAATAAAATATAGTGTTTTGTTTGATTATAATGTATATAAAAATAATAACAAATATTTATTTGTGTAAAAAATAAATGTGTATATACATGTATAAAAAACTATTAACTACATATATAGATATATTTTTATAAATAATAAATATATTAAATATATTTCACCCTAAATATTATATTTTTAGGTATATAAATTTTTACATGTCATCTTTTAATTTTGCATCATATATTTTTTTAAAAAATGTTTTTTTTAAGAAATTAATTTTGAATTTTAAATTAATTTTTTCTTAACCTCGATAAATGGGCATAAAGGGGTGTGATATTTTTCAAAAAATTTCAAGAAAGCGAGAGCCATGTCCCGGGCGTAAAGGGATGCGGTTCTCTCGATATTTTCGGCATTTAAAAATCGTATTTTAAATTTTAATCGAATTTGCAATTTCTAACACCAAGGCATTAAACAATCGACTATGTACTAATTTTGGGCGGTGTGGGGTATTAATCCTTCTCCATTCGTAACCAACTCTCGGACCCTAATTTTTGAATCTCTGGTTTTATTTTGGTGTCCGGTCTACTTTTTTAAAATGATCGGTGACGACTCCACAATTTTTAATTTTAAAATCGAGCGGAATTTTTTCAAACAACAAAAATAAAATTTAAAAATTCAAAAGGTGAGCGCCAGACAAATTTGGGTGCTCGCACACGACATACCTTAAAAGAATAGCCCACCATTTTTGAATAGGCATCAATAGTCACATGCTTTCCTTATCTCTCTATCTGTTAAAGTAGTGGTTAAAAACTGTGTTAAAATGCATCTTCATGAGATTCGAGTTATAGCATAATCGACCAAAGCAGAAGCATGAAAATGGTAATGGTAACAGCCTTGTGAGTAAAATTTCAGGGGTGCTATAGCGTATAGCCTTTACCTTAGCTTTACCGATCGGAAGGCAAAAGCTGGAGTCCAAAACTTCATCAGAAACCGAGAATGATTCACCATATCTGAAGCAGAACGATAATATCGAAGTAACATCAGGAATTAAAACTCTAATTAACAGGGGACCGGTGGAGTAGGTCTCGTCGGCTCGATACATAAAGTGTCACAGTTTACTAATTCACTTACAACAACCGGTGGAGTAGGTCTCTTCGGAATTGTGTGGTGTCAGCACTTCCAACCCAGGACAAGAAGCATACCATGCAGCTTAACACTGAAAAATAACCAAGCGACAGAACAATCAAACAAGCTAGATTTCTAAAACATGGAAACAAGGAAAAAAATAATTACAACACCTAGTACAATGTAACTTGATTTTTAACCACGGCAAGCTCTGGGAAACGAGAGAAAGTAGATGAATGTGAATAAACCAACTAATGGGTGCAAGTAACAGTATTAAGAAACCAAACCTGAGAGTGTTGGGCACCAACACCTGCTGCAGCACCATGGGACCTCTGAAAACTATGGGTACAGATATCTGGCCAGCAGACATGTAGTTTGACTTTGCAACAGAGTTAATAATGTGGTCAATTGCCTGCAGTAAAAACAATGTTTCAGACAAAAATATCAGATAAAAACACATTTAAGAGAAACCAAACTCGTTTATTTACCCCCATGGAAAAGAGCAATTAAGATTTAGCTTTAAATTTGTGAAATTCTAGCATACAAACAATGCTGGAAGATTCCAAAGATTCTAGCATACATAAATCACAACCAAATCATTTTCTCTTTTGATCATCCCAATTCTAGTATCTTATAATGTACGATCTCCTTTCTTCTTTTTCAAAACATGCATATGGTAGCACAAAATACTAATAACAGTGTACATAAACAGAGATTCAAGACAGAACTCTTCGACCTGCATGGAGAAATTAATTGTCATAAACTCGACGGCTTCAGACCATAGTAAGCCGCACCAACCGAAATCCCAGCAAAACCAGCCTATGAAACAAGATATAAAAAATTGTGGTGAGAAAAAAGAATGTAACAAGAAACTAAAAGGCATCAACACATGCACATTTTAGAAGGATTTGAAATTAATCATTAGATCAAATAATAATAAAATTCACAAAAAAGAATAAAGGGGATATAGATTATGCAAGGCGGCACAAAAATAACCTCAGTAATTGGAGTATCAAGAACCCTCTCGGGTCCATACTTGTCCAGAAGCCCCTTGGTTATCTAAAAAGATGGAAACAAAAGCCAATCTTCAGAGTTTAAAAAATGCTCCTATGACCACTACTATAAATGGTGAAATAAGAATCATTCTTGCACAGTAAAATGTCAACCTTGTATGCACCCTTCTCCGACCTGCAGTTTATAATTAAAAAAAAAAACATAAGAATGGGATTAAAAGCAATAAAGATTATATGAAAATATGGTTAGGATAATAAAAAAAATGATCCTTGTTATCATTTTCTTACCTCTTCACCCATCAAAAAGACTTTCGAATCGGCTGACATCTCCTCATCAATAGCAGAGTTTAATGCCTCTCTCACATTCATCTGCATATAATTGTCAATTGTCATTACAGAAAAAACTAACTGCAAGACAATGCAAACTATATACATAAACAAATCCATACAAGCACAACCATATTTCTAATTGAGTGTGTGCATTTTGCAAATATTTCTGAGATGTGGGTCTTTCTACTAAATATTGTTCATCAAATCAAGTGACAAAATCTACCTGTTTTGCAGCAGATGAGCAATTTCTCAACACCGATACCGCAGGCTGGATCTTCCTCAATGACTGCTCCAACATCTGGATAACCAAATGCCATAACATTAGAACCAAAAAACAATAATAAAAGCCTAGGAGATGGCCAAAATAGAAAGAGCAGATACCGGTAGGCTAGGGAGGAAGCTCGACTAAGCTGATCGAGTGACAGTGTGACACCAATTCATTGAGAAAATTAATTAATAAAAATGGACTAATTCGGAAAGACATCCCCCAATTACGGTCTAAATTTCAAAATTTAAAATATTTTAATTGGCTCCTCAAGTTATCTGTATTATATCAATTAGGTCCTTCCGAATGGCCTAGCCATCAGCTTGGACATTAAATGTTGGAATGAACTTGACCTGAAGTATACTTAAAATGCCTCTGAACTTGACAATAGTTCTCAAACTGATAACTAACTTTTTTTTGGACTATTTTTGATATCTAAACTTAACAATAGTTCTCAAACTGATACCCATGGGGAAAGTTATATACTTTTTGGACCACTTTAGTACCTAGACTTGATAATCGTTCTCGAAGTAGTACATAAACTTATTTTTAAACCTTTTTGATACATAAACTTGGAAATCATTCTCAATTTGTTATATTAAGCCATTAAAAATGGCTTTAACCATATGTACTACTTTGAGAACAATTCCAAGTTTAGGACTAAAGTGATCATAACAAAAGTTAATGTACCAAGTTGATAGAAAAATGACAAGTTAAAGGTCCAATTAGTATATTAAGCCAATTTAAAACACTTCAATCAAATTTTAAATTTCTGTGCCTACCATATGATAAGTTTAAATCTGATGTGTTAAAAAAACTTCAAACTCCAAAGTTCAAGGGTCAAGTGTGTCATTATCCCTACGTAATTATGGCACGTATATACTCATTTTTTATTAGACATGTACATACTCATCAATTCTTTTTTTGAACAAATATACTCAAATTCTACACGAGAACAAATCACATAATTACATCTAATCATCTATTAAAACATATAATTATAATACGTTCAAAAAAATATAATTATAATACTAACTTCGAAGAATAATTAAAATTATAATAATTATTTATTCAAAAAAATTATAATAATTATAATGGCGTGTCATAGTACGATTGTTATCCATATAAACTTGTAAATCAACAATAAATTAAATACAAATTTTTATTTCTTATCCTTTTTCAGTTGTAAAGAAAATAGGCGTAAGGATAATTTTAACCTTAACGTTTATAATTTTTGTTATTTTGTCCTTCATCCATTTTTGAGATAGATTTAGCCCTCAATCTACATCTTTTTGTAAAAGATCTCATTTTTAATTAAGATGAAGACAGGACCGTTAGAAATTTAATGATAATGATATGTCATATACATGTGAGAATACATTTTAAATGACATGATATCTAGCCTATCACATACTTACATGTGGAATATAACTTCATTTTAATATAAACTATTAAAGTTCAAATAAAATATTAAAAAAAATTAAATTTAAAACTTTTGTTCAAAAAAATAAATTTAAAACTAAAAGCCTGGGTGAAGAATTCTCAACCATTTTAAATGTAGAAAGAGCATCAATATTATGTCGCCGAAAGGAAAACATAGCTTTAAAAATCCTTAACCATCATAAGTTCTCATATTTAGGTTTTCCAAACCTTAAACAAATTTACTGCTGAATATCTTTTATTATTATTATTTTTAGTATTTTTTAGATTCAATCAAAACCCAAAACTCTCTAATGGACTATTTTCGGAATTCAAGTTCAGATCTTAAATTATAAATTAAAACTCAAAACCTTCAATTTAGATTAATCTCTAAAATACCTAAATTTTGAACTAAAATAATAAAAAATCCATTTAATTAGTATCAAAATACGTTATCTTTGATTTACTAATAAGCAATCTATATAAAGCTCAATAATCTCGTCAAGCTTTTATTTTTTTTTTCTTGTCCATTGATTCAAAGTGATAAGAGTTTTAAAGAACACGATTTGATTCAAAGGAAATTCAAATGGACAAATTTCATTAGGGGCAAATTCTTCTTCCCTCCACTCTTAGATAGAAATTGTTAAAAAAAAAAGTCGGCAAAATCATATTTGTTTCTTGGCAAATAATGTTGAAGTTTGAAAAGAATTGATTTTTGTAAATTTTCATATTGTGTTCATACTTCTTTAGGTAGGATTTTGATTCTATGGCTATTCAAAAAAAGGATTTTGATTATATGGACAGTTGGGGTTGAGAATTTTTCACGCAGGCTTGTAGTTTTAAATTTATTTTTTTATATTTTATTTGAATTTGAATTGTTTTGTATTTTATATTAGAATAAAATTATATTCTACATGTAAGTATGTGACAGGTTAGAGCTATATCATTTAAAATGTATTATCACATGTATATGTCTTGTCACCATTATTAAATTTTTAACTGTCTAGTCATCTTAGTTAAAAAATGAGATTTTTGACAAAATAATATAGTTTGAGGGCTAAATCTATCCAAAAAAGAATGAAAGTTAAAATGAAAAAAATTATAAACGTTAAGGGTTAAAATTATCCTTATTCCAAAAAAGCAAAGAACTCATAAAATAAAATAAAATAAAGATAAAAATGAATAAAAAAAGAGAAAAGAAATTAAAATAAAAAGGAAGAACAAAACAAAATAAATGGGCACGGGTCAAAATGGACATAAAGCCCAAGTCTAATACCCAAAATCATATTTGGGTCTAACATGCAATATTAGGCTTATCCAAAGAGTGTCAAAACCAAAATAAATAAATAAATAAATAAAAATATCAATGGAACTAAGATCTATCATTAATAAATATGACTATAAATCCAAAAGCTAAACTTCGAATTTAAATCCGATTTAGATTATATTTTATCAAGAAACTAAACATAATTTGGATTGGATTGAAGTGGAACAATGAGTTTCTAAATTCAAGCTAGCCCGAATAATATTTTAGTGGTAAAACTAATATTTTTATTTAAATTTAATTATAAAACATGCACATTTTATTATGTTGTTATTTTTAATAGTAAAAAAAGAGTAATTTGACATGAACAATTAGGTGGTCTAGTGAGATGAGACACCAGATCCTTTAAAAAAGGTCAGGAGTTCGAATTCAGACGTCGTGGATGGAGCAAATCAGGTTGTAAGGGTCACCTTACAATGGACCTCTATAGTTCTTAATTTGGATCAATTAACCAATAAATTACTGGTGATTATACAAAAAATTAAATCTAATCAAAATAACCTTGGACTAGAGATTTATTTATTTTCAAATTACTACCAAACCATAAACATTAAGCAACTCTTGTCCGAAGGAACTTTTTTTGAAAAGAAGCCACTAGTTTTATTAATGAGAAAATACTCAAAATTACAACAAGGTTTTACGAACTATCATTGTAAACTAAATACATAATTTGGACATTCTCCTAAAACTAGTCACTTTATAAACCCATCCAAATACTCGATAGAAAAATAGATACGAAATCTGACTACATCGGCAAAACGAATCACAAAAGGGGTTGAAGCTATTGAAAGACCACCGAGAAAACGCAAATCAGAGCCAAGCACCGTGAGAAACTCTTCACAAGCACAAACCGCATATCCAAATTTAAACTGAAAGTCCAGAGCAGGGAAGATCAACAGGATTACAAATAAGCGCCATCTTGATCAGTCGTGACGTCGTAAAATCCAACCCTGATAAAAACATAAAATAAAGAACGACCAAAACAACCGAATGAGTAGAAGAAAACTGTAACACCCTCGACCCGAATGTCACATTTGGGCCTCACGCCTTAAGCCCAACCAAACAATTTTGACCTAGTTTTAGCCCAATCCACAAATCCGTTATGAAAATCCATTTAATTACAACCCAATAAAACATAATAAATATTCGAAAACATATACAGTGGAGCTCCTTTTAAAATTACATTATAAACTTTTGACTCGATTGTTTGAAAATTCAAATACAATTACAATATACAATAGGTTCATACGGATACATAGCCTAATGACCTAAGTACTGTACTCTGAAGAGACGAGGTGCTGGAATCCTTCCCTAATGGTGCTCCTCCAAGAAAGAGCCAAACCTACCAACCTGCGAACGAAAACAACGATTCCAAACGCTGAGCTAACAAAGCTCAGTAGATACACCGCCACTCAACCATGCTTCATGCAAATCATAAATAAAGTAATGCAACATGAATGATATCATGGCAAGATAACAATGGTTCTACCATAACCGCCTAAACACATGGAATTATGAATGTATGATCATGCACACAGCTCATACAAGTACACCATACCTTTACCTAGCACCACACAGATAACACCAACAACATTAAGTGAGGTCCGCGTCCACAAAGCATCGAAATCCTACACTTGAGTGAGGTCCGCGTCCACAAAGCATTGGGATCCTTCACTACGAGTAAGGCCCACGTCCACATAGCATCGGGATCCTATACTCTAAGCAAGGCACACGTCCACATAGCATCAGGATCTTGTACTCAAGGGGCTGAGGCCCACGTCTACATAGTATCAGGATCCTACATCCATGCTCGGAATCTCTCATCAAGCATTCGGGAGTCTTCAAGGTGTTGCAACACACTTTTGGGGTATAAAAATTCTAACAAATGATGACTCAAATATCTAGGCGTCCCATCAGCACACAGCAAGGACCCTAGTCACCACACAAAACTCAACCTCGACACAAGGGTCTTACCGTACACAGCTCTAACACCCTTACCATCACCCCATGGTTTTTATAAATTATTATACCACCCTATTGAGCTTATCTATTTATTTAGTATGTTATGAAGGTACACATTAGCCGTTCTCATTAATTTATCTTATTATTTAATAAGACTTAACATTATAGGCGCCCCTTCTATACACAGCAAGAGCCTAGATTACCACACAACATCAATCGATCCACCTAGGATCCCTATAGGTTACCACCTCACACAGCTTACCCAATACAATGATTTATTAGCCATTTATTTCATACACGGGGTTTAAATCTCCATTTCTCAGTTTTAATATCCATTTTACACCTTAACGGACCCCTAGGGCCCTTTACCTCGAATTATAGAACCCTCAAACACAACCTCAAAATTCTTGGGCAGATTGCCCAGCAAGTACCGGTACTCCTATATGGGTATCGGTATGCCCTATAGGTATCGGTACTGCTCCATGGGTATCGGTACTCAAATTATATTCGAAAGAAAAACTGAACATCCCGTACTGATATGTTCTTCCGCCTATCGGTACCTTAGTACCGGTACGCTTACCCTCGTACCGATCCCAAACCTCACTGGAACAGTGGTACCGATACGCCCCCTTGCGTACCGTTACACCAACTAACTACTAAAATTCTAATCACGCAAGGGGTACCGGGACACAGGAAGGCGTACCGGTACGCCCCTCAACACCCGTCTCCCTTATAACGAAGGTGTACCGATACGCTACCACCCCGTATCGGTACGTGAGCCCAAATTTCAAAATCTAGAGCTCGGGATTTCCTCAATCCCACCCTTAACCTCTACGGTTAAGTCCCAAATCGATCTTACAAGTCGTTTAGAGTATAATAGGTGGTTTTCTATCCATTTTATGCCTTATCAATATCTCATCTTTGATTTACCATTAACAATCGCACAAGCTATACCAAGGCCAAAAACACCAAAACATGCTTCAAAGCTTAATTTCATGATTTCCAGGAAACTATGGGAGTTAATAGTGTACTAACCTTGAATTATAGCTAGTGAAGAAGCCCTTAACAATCCATTCTCGCTCTTCTTCTTCAAACCCCCAACTAAACCTCATACCTCACCGAACCAAGCAAAGTTTACCTCAAAATAAATATCCTTTAATGCTGAACAACTTTTCCTCTTTGCCCCAAACGAGATTAATACTTTAGAACTCAAAGATTTAACCTTGAACGTGGAGAAGTTTGGGTGGAAGATGGGAATGGGTGAGAGAGGGAACAAGGGGACCAAGATGATCCCACTCTCTCTATTTTTTTTTGCAGAAATAAGGTCCCACATCAGCCTTCTTTGTCTTCAATCTGATATTTACCAAAATACCCCTCAATCATCCTTCTATTTCCATCACTAAACCAACCTTCCAAGCCTCAAGGCCTAAATTAAGCCCAATAAGGCTCTCAAGGCCCAAACGTCTTGGCCTAAACACGAAGCCCATGCCTCAGGTTAACCCGACCCTTGGGTTCTGAAATCTGACCCTCAAAATTTAAACAAGGGAATGAAAGCAATTGTTAATGCTCCAACCAACCTCTTGTTGACAATTGTTTATGCGGCTCTTGGGTTCTCCATAACCTTCATAACCAAAACTCTCAACACAAATCCTCAACTTTTTACAAGACTTCCTCAACAAAATATTCATAACGTCGAGAACAACACTCCTATTAGACCTGGAACAGATCAAACAAAGATAATCTCAACAGCATTATCAAACATCGGCACTCTGAACTTAATTCGGATGAGTCACAACTTGGTGAACAAACCTCTCTACCATCACTAGCATTTTCCAAACTCTTAAACCCAACCCTCATTTGTGTCCATAACGCGACACTTCTTCAAAGTATACCATAGGGCACTTCCTCATATATAATCATCATAACCTACGTGTTCAGAAATAACAAACCCTATCAACCATGTTCTATCATCCATCTAACATGAAAATACAATACTCTTCCTCAACTTGATTAACTAATACAGAACTTAACACCTCATTTGCTTGAACCCACTACGACATAAGCATATGAAAATCCACGATCAAGCAATTCTACTAGCCAAGCCACTTGGGTTCCAAAAGAAAATTGTTAACACAACCAAGCTCTATTATAGATCAAACCACCAAACTGTCCTCAAAGGTCTGAACACTCTCTTTCGCTCTCAACCACCAAATTTTGACTAGCGTTGGTGCTAAAACTTTAGCAAGTCCTTCAATATTCCTAATGGTCCTCCCAACACAACTTATTACAACACAAGAATCTGACCCCATATAACTTTAACCAAAACCCACATTTCCCCGAAGCCATTTGGAACATCTTTACACTGTCACCATGCATGAAAACAATCTATTCCAAACCCAAATAAGCAGCCCTCTATTCATTAAACCCAAACAATCTATACCTAAAATTTAACACTAATTCTTCTTAACCTTTAACTTACGAGACCAACATCCTGAACGATCTTACGGGAATCTCAAACTCTTCAATATTAACAAGACCATCAGCCCTAAAAATAATTACTGACCTTCCATTGTTATACATTGATCCACAACAGCCAACACCACTATATTCCGTTATACCAACATAAGCACGTCCCAAAGTGAACCCATTGGCGACATTGCTTGCACCCCCTCTACCAAGGAGTTCTCACATGAGGGGTTCGATAAATGTCAGACCACAAGGTGATGAACGCTTAATATCAAACTCAACACATCATTTATCATGGGTACTACTCTACGATCAAGAGGTTATCTCACTCAATCTTTGAAAGGCACCTCGATAGCTACTTGCATGTCTACCGCTCTAAACCGCAAACTCTCACTCTTGCGTTAACTATGCGAACCAAGAACGTTTTGCAACCTACCAGGTTCTCTTCAACTAGCATCACATGAGCACAACATATAAGCTGAAGAGATAGGATTTATTCACGCACAATACCGATAAACTGGTTCATTTCAAACCCCAAATTTGAGATTCTTGCTTGAAAACCCAGGCACCCCCTCGCGCTCACGTGACCAACCCGTACCAAAAGTAAGTCTAACAAGTCTATAAGGACTATTACTCTAAATCATACACACCACCCACGGTGGAACCCTTTACTTACCAACGCTTACCAACCCATTGGTCTACCAAGCCAATGTCAACCTTGAGGGAACCTATTACAGAACCCGCTCAATAAGATCTCTGCCAAGGTGAGAACAAGAAATCAAACTACTATTAAGAAATTGAAAACCACAATGAGACCGAATCATTTAACACACTCTTGGTAACAAGCTTGTCATTTCTGGTATGATCAACATATTGTCTAACAAAAGCTCGTGCGATGATTCTAACTGTATATCTCACTTGACCTCCACCCTGATACTTCGACAACGACCCAACACAACTTCTCGAAGAACCTTGACTATGCCCAGAAGAAGTCAACCTCAAAGACTAAACCGATAATTACTCATCCACGATCGAGTAGACCTTGGCCATGGGACCCGATGTCTGGCACTCATAGCAAATTCTCTAAGCAAGAAACATACCTCAAGGTAATGTCAACCACAAGGCTCACGAACAGGTGGAAAAGACGCTAGGGCTGAACCATTAACACTCTTCGATATAACAGAGATCGATAAGCCCCTTACGAAACCTTCAATTTAGATTTTTGACCAACCATCGGCTGATCTAAAGTAACTCTTTTTGATCTACTCAAAGCACAAACCCTCTCATCTTCAAGGCCTGAGAAAAATCTTGTGATATTCTGATTCCCCAAAACACGACCTACAGAATTCTTAACTGACTTAGTGTTGGCTCTAAGGTCATTCGAGTGCTTCGTACTAATGACTACTTCAGAGAATATCCCGGGTAAGACTGTTTTCCCGTGCATCAACATGTCAACTTAAATCCACATCTAACCTCAACCACCTTTACTCTTCGATAGCAAAAATCTTTGAGCATAACAGCTCAACAGTAGAAAAATCTTACTCATACCTAACACTGTTTGACACCTTAAACTGACTGCAAGAATTGATCCATCATCTTCTTCATAAGAGCTTCACTGACATACCTTTTTCCTGACTCACCCAAGGAATACCCCATATTGAGAAAACAGGTTGTGGTTCTAAATTCACGGTCTCTCATCGTTCGTATGCATTGCCTTTAAGAAAGAGACGATACAGTCAAGACTTTCTTAAAACTATTCTACGTCATCATCAGATCTCTCTGAGTATTTCTTAACCATGAATCTGATTTGTTCGATCATCCTTTCTCAACCCTTTTTTACTATACTTAGATTCGTAACAACATGACTCCTCCCATTAAAGAAACATGGCTCTCTTCACAACTCTCCTTGGTCGATCTAGCGTCGCCAACCCAACTGGTCTGAACCGCATTCAGAAGATGGTAGTTTGTATTTCCCATTACTTTGGGTTTGGTTCCCTTAAAACCTCGAAGCTTCTAACACTACACTTGTCATCTCAAGCTGGCTCATGACTGAACAACAACCGGTGGCCAAGATCATATCAATTTATTTAGAAGACAACTCCATTGTATCTGTCAACCACGTATTCTCAAGCCTTACTAAAGCATCACCTCGCATAAAACCCATAATGTCCTTTCGGTCACTACTATAAACAACCGCAACAAGCATACCTTGCTCGAGATCTCAGGGCATTCAGCTTACTAAGAGCATGCTTGAGACCTCACAACCATCATGTACCTTTTCACATTAGACGAAAATGCATATCTGTCGGGCGTGCTACATTCTCATCACATGGTACCCACCATTAAGGCTTACTTACTACGAATAATAGGACCCCCAATCGACACTCTACCACTGGTCAATCAAAAGTAAGTCCTTTTTTCCGTTCCATAAGGGTCGTCTACCAATACGTAAAATCTCACCACTAGAGGTCCTCACCATGAACTTAAAGCTTTAAGGTAACTTACGGTACATAACCATGATTACTTTCTCAAACGATGAGAGAAGGGCACACCCTCAACTCCTCAATTCCTTTATAACCCAAGCGTAACATCTGAGATAGCTCCGATCTCAGAATTATCCCTAAGGGAATCGTCCATTATCATGGCCCTCACGATCGCGGTCGAATCTATTTTAATGTATCAACAAGTGACACACACGAACATATGGTACACCATCCAGATTCCAGTCTTGAAATAGTACAACTTAGACACACGGGTTCGTATTCGTTAGACACCTATTTCTGACTACTAACCACCCTGGGGTTTTCCTAGAACCGGCTAAACCTAGGCTCTAATACCACTAAATATAACACCCTCGACCCATATGTCATATTTGGGCCTCACGCCTAAAACCCAACCAAACAATTTTGGCCTAGTTTAGCCCAATCCACAAATCTGTTATGAAAATCCATTTAATTACAACTCAATAAAACATAATAAATATTCGGAAACATATACAGTAGAGCTCATTTTAAAATTACATTATAAACTTTTGACTCAATCGTTTGAAAATTCAAATACAATTACAATATACAATAGGTTCCTATGGATACATAGCCCAATAACCTAAGTACTGTACTCTGAAGAGACGAGGCGATAAAATCCTTCCCTGATGGTACTCCTCCAAGAACGAGCCAAACCTACCAACCTGCGAACGAAAACAACGGTTCTGAATGCTGAGCTAACAAAGCTCAGTGGATACACCGCTACTCAACCATGTTTCATGCAAATCATAAATAAAGCAATGTAACATGAATGATATCATGGCAAGATAACAATGGCGCTACCATAACCGCCTAAACACATGGCATTATGAATGTATGATCACACACACAGCTCATACAAGTACCTCATACCTTTACCTAGTACCACACAGATAACACCAACAATATTAAGTAAGGTCCGAGTCTACAAAGCATCAGAATCCTACACTTGAGTGAGGCCCGCGTCCACATAGCATCAGCATTCTGTACTTAAGGGGATGAGACTCGCGTCCACATAGCATCGGGATCCTACATCCATGCTCAAAATCTCTCATCAAGTATCTTCGAATGAGGCCCGCATCCACAAAGCATCGGGATCCTACATTCGAGAGTCTTCAAGGTGCTGCAACACACTTTTGAGGTATACAAATCCCAATAAGGGATGACTCGACTATCTAGGCGTCCCATCAGTACACAGCAAGGACCCTAGTCACCACACAACACTCAACCTCAACACAAGGGTCTTACCGTACACAGCTCTAACACCCTTACCATCGCCCCATGGTTTCTATAAATTATTATACCACCCTGTTGAGCTTATCTATTTATTTAGTATATTATGAATGTGCACATTAGCTGTTCTCATTAATTTATCTTATTATTCAATAAGACTTAACCTTATAGGCGCCCCTTTCGCACACAACAAGGGCCCAGATTACCACACAACATCAATTGATCCACCTAGGATCCCTATGGGTTACCACCTCACACAGCTTGCCCAATACAATAAGTCATTAGCCATTTATTTCATACACAGGGTTTAAATCTCTATTTCTCAGTTTTAATATTCATTTTACACCTTAACGGACCCCCAAGGCTCTTTGCCTCGAATTATAGAACCCCCGAACACAACCTCAAAATTCTTGGGCAGATTGCCCAGTGAGTACTGGTACTCCTATATGGGTATCGGTACGCCCTATAGGTACCGGTACTCCTCCATGGGTACTGATACTCAAATTATATTCGAAAGAAAAACTAAACATCCCGTACCGATATGCTCTCTCGCGTATCGGTACCCTAGTACCGGTACGCTTACCCTCGATCCCAAACCTCACTAGAATAGTGGTACCGATACGCCCTCTTGCGTACCGGTACGCCAACTAGCTACTAGAATTCTAACCAAGCAAGGGGTACCGGTACACAGGAAGGCGTACCTGTACGCCCCTCACAACCCGTCTCCCTTATAACGAAGGCGTACCGATACGCTACCACCGCGTATCAATACGCGAGTCCAGATTTCAAAATTTGGAGCTCGGGATTTCCTCAATCCTACCCTTAACCTCCACGGTTAAGTCCCAAATCGATCCTACAAGTTATTTAGAGTATAATAGGTGGTTTTCTATCCATTTTATGCCTTATCAACATCTCATCTTTGATTTACCATTAACAATCACACAAGCTATACCAAGGCCAAAAACACCAAAACATGCTTCAAAGCTTAACTTCATGATTTCCAGGAAACTATGGGAGTTAGTAGTGTACTAACCTTGAATTATAGCTGGTGAAGAAGCCCTCAACAATCCATTCTCGCTCTTCTTCTTCAAACCCCCAACTAAACCTCATACCTCAACGAACCAAGAAAAGTTTACCTCAAAATAAAGATCTTTTAATGCTGAACAACTTTTCCTCTTTGCCCCAAACGAGATTCATACTCTAGAACTCAAAGATTTGACCTTGAACATGAAGAAGTTTGGGTGGAAGATGGGAATGGGTGAGAGAGGGAACAAGGGGACCAAGATGATCTCACTCCCTCTATTTTCTGCTGAAATAAGGTCCCACATCAACCCTCTTTGTCTTCAATTTGATATTTACCAAAAAGCCCCTCAATCATCCTTCTATTTCCATCACCAAACCAACCTTCCAAGCCCCAAGGCCCAAAGTAATCCCAATAAGGCTCTCAAGGCCCAAACATCTTGGCCTAAACACGAAGCCCGTGTCTCGGGTTAATTCGATCCTCGAGTTCCGAAATCCGGGTCTTTACAAAAACATGCCAAAAGACAGAGATAAACATGCCAATAGACAGAGTTAAACATGCAATAGACAGAGATAAACGTGCCATAAAGGCAAAAAAATCGTGTCACAAAGACAAAATTATTTTATTAAAAAACTAAAAAAAGATCCGGCGGTCAACAATCGGAAATAAAATCGATATCGCCGCCAGCTACAAAACTTGAGGAGCTAGAGGGAAGAATTGCCGAAGGAACTTGAACATCACTTATACCAAATATAAAGAATAAGAATGAAGGATATTTACTTGTATTGTTTGGTATCTATTGCATTGTTTAAATTCATTTCTTTTGGTCGAGTTTCTTAATATTGTTAATTTGTTATTCCATAAAGAATATTCATTGAAAAATAAAATAAAAATTTGTACAAATAGATTTCATGATATATATATATATATATGTGTGTGTGTGTGTGTGTGGATATGATCTTCTATTTGTTCCTTGTTCGTTTGCATGATTCATCAGCTTAGTCAATAATTAATAATCATAAACAATAATACATTATTTAATATATAATTGTACAAATAGATTTCATCGATTGTAATTCATTTTTCATGTAAATATGTGAATCATCGAAGAAGATAACTCTCTGGCTTCTCTCCATGAAAAGGGAACGAGTGTATTCACCCGTACCTAATGTCATGCGAGTGTTTTGTTCTTTATAAATCAATCATGAATTATGAAATACACGTGTTTCAAGTATGAAGTTGATATATAAATTATTATAGTGTTACTATTATTATGTAGTATATAATATATTAAATCCAAGCATAGATTAAACTTGGGTCCTTCATGTTTGTAGGAATTTGTACAACTCTCTAATTTATGTGTAGTTTGGGTCGGACACGCATTTAAGTGAGATACCAAAGACATATAACAGCAAAAAAAATCACTATAAAACAACTAGTTTATGTTTGTTTTCTTAAAAAATAGATTATGTATTAGTAATTGGTCGATTTAGTGGGACAATACACTATAATAATGCATGAATTGTATGTGATTTTACGTGTTTAGTTTTTTTTAACTAATTTACTGAATGGATTGTTTTTAATTAATGTAATTAGTGCAACGTAGCATTTGTTTTTTAGTATATGATGTGATCTCATGGTAGTATCTTTCATTTCTTTAGCCTTTTAATAAGGTACACACCATGCAGATAAACTGTTCGAACCTGAATTTTTTTAAAATAACATTATTTTTTTCACTGCAACCAATTAAAGAGTTCAATATTTATTTGTCTGATTGTTGAATGTTATGAAAACACATCAACTATTTTATATTTGATGAGTCACTTATTGATCATTCAAATTTATTAAATAATTATTACTTTTTTTTGTACTAACCATTGTCAATACTAAATGTTCTCATTCTTTAATGATTAGTTAAACATGTACTAAGAATTCATTAAAGTTTGATAAAGGAAGATAAAAAGGCACCAAAATGAGGGCAAGCTCATTAAGGTGTAATTATCAATTTTAATCCGAATTTGAAAATTTAATCCAGTCAATTCGATTCTGATTCATATATATTGACTATCCAAACCCAACTCAACTTGCTCAATTCACATGTCTACTTAGATCCATATTTCAGATGATCCTTTTTTTACAACTCCCCCACACCCCTAACATTAACATATCATCCCCACAAAAGCACACAACAAACAAGTTATTCGTGATACTCGAACCTGGGTCATTCTTGGAGAGTAAACATCCATGATCGATCTAATTTATTCAGACTCATTTTTCAGATTTAACACTCTTTTATTCAAAAATTTTATAATATTACGTCGAACTTCAAACTTAGATGAATAACCTAACCCCTTGATACAAATCTATAAGGGCCGCTTGGACCGCCCTGATTGGGTGGCCTAAATGTGGTTTACCCTACCAGGTACGTCAACAATATGATGGTGCATGTCATTATCTGCAATGCCAATAATGATGAGCTGAACTGGCTTTACGTTAGTGAATCAAAGAAGGCAGACACAAATTTTAAAGATGATGGTGCCCAAAAAGATTTTCAACACTCATTCGTTCAAACCATTAATATCTATCACCTTTTGCCATCCCCCCCCCCCCCTTCATTTTACACACATACACAGTTACTTAGTTCAATTATGGGGGTAGGTCCAAATTAATAAATAGATGGAATTGAATGTTCATTTGCCTTCTTTTTTGTGCCTCAGCTGATACCAATCTAAATAACAACAGTTATGATCAATAAATATGAAAGAGAAAACTGAGAATCATGTTTGATATCATCCTTCTTTTGCTTATGATTATGATTTATGAATCAATTTCAACCCCACAAAAAAAATCTCATGTACTCATATTTTACAAATGTGTAGAAATATATAATTAAAAAACACCGAGTCTTAAAAAATTAAGAAAAAAAAAACTCATGAGTTATAAATTCATATAGGTTCTAAAATTTAAATAGAATTTTATGTTCTTTTTGGTGTAGCCACCGGTATCCGACTCTTTAGCTGACTAATCTAAATTGAATACTGTAGAGGTACATTATGGGGTGGTCCTCCCAATCCAATGTATTCTATTTACAACGTTATAATTCTAATCCACAATATTATTTTAAAAAACTTAGCATCTTATTTTGTTAAATCAACTGACTTTTTGATAAGCTAAGTTCGTGCATGAAAAGTTTATTGTTGTTAGGGGTTATTTAGATAGAAATTAGGTGTTAGAATCATATTTGGGTAAGAGTTAAAAATTAAGGACATATTTTCATCTTTGATCAATGATTAATGGAGAGCCAAACCGTTATTGATCAATGATTAATTACTCAAGGGAGAAAGCAAATCTATTTTGATCCATAAAATAAGTAATCATTGATATTTCCCTTTTTATATATAAATGGGTCAAATTCTTCTAGTAATTCATGTAGTATTTTGTAAAAGTGTAGATCAAGTTCTTGTATTTCAATTTAGTCCTGACCCAAATAATGTAGAGACGATATGATTAAATTATAATAATTTTAAAATATTAGATTGAAAACATGAACTAAATTTATAATTTTTTATTTAAGATCAACATTTCAAATTTTGAAAAAAAATATAAAATTAAAAAGGACTGGATCATAATATATAAATTAGATATACAACTAATGATGATAATAGCTAAAATTCAAATCAAATGGAGGCTTAAAGATTTAAAGGTGAGATGAAGCACCAGAAACGTTTATCAGCTAATTAAAATTTATTTATTTTCAGTCCAAAAAGAATGATGTTATGAAAACAGGCTTTTTAATTAAAGGAGGAAAATAAAATATTAATATTAAACAAATCTTCATTTTGTCAGTTTCAAATAGCATAAACTTCAAAGAAAGGGCCATGAGGTATGACGTCTGGAAAGTTAGAGATAGCTAGCAATCAAATTACATTATTGGAGTGGGAAAACCCCAAATCATTTCCTCCATATATATATATTATAATACATATGCAAATTTAGGTTTAATTATAGTTTGATCCTTATATTCTTATAACATTTGAATTTTAGTTCTACTTTTAATTCTAATAAATTGGTTTTACTTTTAAAGCTAAGATGTATGAACCATTGCACCACACTACTACTGCCACATTGGATGATAAGTTTGCGAGAAGCATATCATCTCGAGCTAAAGAAATCCAATCGATAACATTGTTAATGGAATTCAACTAACAACTTTATCAATCTAATTTTGATTTTTAAATCAAACAAGAAGAGTGACTAAAATTGAAATGCGTAAAAGTCAAGGGACTTGGTGCATAATTATACAAAAATTGCACCAAAAATAATTTAGGGTTTAAAAGATTTGTATACAGTGGCACAAACCCAAAGAAACAAAAGGAGTAGATATCCGTTTGCATAATAGAGTATTGGCTGGGAAGCCATCCGACGTCCACTTGTCATTCCCAAACAAATCCTAGCCACATAATGGCCGGAAAAGAAGGATAACACCTTTTTTTTTTTTTTATCTTGTTTCATTTTCACATCAACCAAATAAATATTGGTTTTAATATATGTTGCGTCGATTAAATTAACCAAGACACAATAGGAAAAATAATGTCCAATCACATGCATAAGTCTTCCTCTTTCAATTATTTCTTACGTGGGATGATGATAAAAGCAATTTAATGTTTTTTAAGTAGACTTTAAACGACTTTCTATAATCATATACAATATATATATATTGACTCCACTAATTATTGAGATTTAATGTTATAGTACTAATTGGTTCCAATTTAAAGTTGAGAGACTCTACTCAAACATAAAAACCAATTCACTAAATTAAAAAAAATTGAGTTGAGTTTTACTCAGCCTAACAAGAGTTGCCAAACTTCATTTTTAACTTTATTATTCGTGTTAATTAAGTTTGTGGTACATGAACGAAAAACATTTGTTAAAATTAAATTGTGATTGACGTTAAATCTTGAGTTTGATTCCGAACAAATTTTCTATTTTCTTGGTACGTTTAGTAAGAGTTATCAATTATTAACGTGTAGGTTGATATTTCATCTCATCCATTGCTATGACAAAATTGAAAGGACTCAAAGTTGCTCCTTGGTACCACAATCCCACTCTAATTACAAACACTTATGAAGTTGAACAATGTTTCTTTTATTATCAAAGTAAACAGGAAGATTTTACAATGATAAAAACTGATGATTACATGAAACCCTACAACATTTATTTATACAGAAAATACTAACTAACTAACTGACTATTTAACAAACTAACTATATTCCGATACATATCTAAAGGTATTTCAAAATTGGTTAGACACAAAATGTGATTTCAAGTTTGGATGGTTTTAAATTCAGATCATTTCAAATTCGAATATTTTTAATTTAATTACTTTAATTTTGGGCTTAGCTTCTAGGTTTTTTAATCAAATTTTGTAAATTTGGATTTAAGTTCCAATTTGGTATAAATTTTTAATTCGTATAGAAATTGACGGGTAAAGTAAATTTTGAGCAAACCATCGTAGTTTTTCTATAACAATTTATTTTATTTTTTAAAAAAATTAAATTTACAAAGAAATAAATATTTAATCGGCGATAATTATTTAATACATTAGTAATAGAGTTTTTAATACTAAAAACAATGTTAAAAATCTTTGAGTTTCCTTAAATAAAATTTTAAAAATATTTACGTTAATTTATTAACCCCGCTTGTAAAATTTAAAAAAATTATTGCTTGGATGATCAGCTACAACAATGAGATGATCAGCTACAGTTGCATTGCTGCAGAGATCACGAACTATACCCTTGCATTTGTCTATCACCGAAATGAAAGGAGAAGAAAAGATTTTTCAAGTTGTGTTTAACCTAGTAGGTTTACAAGGTATTTATAGGAGTTTCACATAGGAGAATAATTGGAAAATAATATATTCTGAATATAATGGTCATCAATATTGTATCCGAAAAGCAGCCATTAATATCATATATATCGAATATATTTCCGCTAATCACAAGCAAAATCAGAATAATATTAGAATTAAAAGATACAATATCTTTCCATATATTTATCCTCTTAATTATGAATATTCAAAAAGATATGCCATATTTAAGAAAATATAATATTCACAGTGGGTAAAATATCCGCAGGCCCACGAAGGGCTCGACCATTCCGGACATTCGCGTCGTACAGGTATGCCCCTAACACGAATGGGTTCAACAAGTTTCGATTTGCAACCCCTACGCCTGCGCGCAAGGCACAGTTTCCATCCAAGTCATTCAATGATTAGCAAATGAGTTGGTGTAGTTAAACACTTCTCATGCTTGTTATCCCACCAATGTGGGATAAGGAGTTTTTATTTTCCTTACACAATTCTCAAGTACCTTACTTTGAACATCAATTTCTCATTCATCACTCAACCATTTTGATCATATGAGATACCGTTGTAAAGGTCTCATTGAGTAGAATATGAACCAATAAATTCATTATTCTAATCTCCACCTTTACCAATAGAAAATATGGCTCAAAGTTACCAATTTATCACATTTTCCAACAATAAAAGTTTTTTTTTTATTTTTTTCGTCACAAATTGTTATACTTGTAACAATCTTAAGACAAACTATCTTCTTCTACATTTCTTATGATTCGAGACAATTCAGAAACCCTGGTGAAATTGAGATAGCAAATTAATTCATTTTTGGGATTTATCCTGTCGTTTTAACGGGTTTGCTAGATCTCCCTTTCAAGTGAACAAATATGGTTGATAGAAATTGAAAGTAACATTGGTTACATGTTTTGGTTTCAGAATTTAAATTCTATTACAAGTAAACGAGAATTAATTTTTTGTTTATTATTATTGATTTTGGTTCTTTGTTTTTAAACAGAACAATGACTATGGAAAATACCACTGAAACAACCAACTCGAATGCTAGAGTGTTGATCTCAAATCAGAATTCAAGCCAAGTTCTGAATCTGACGGGTATGGTAGCTAACCACAATGAGAGGCCCGCAAAATTCTGTGGATAGAATTCTAAGACATGGCAGCAGAAGATGCTCTTCTATCTGACCACGCTTAACTTAGCCAAGTTCCTGAATAAATATCGCCCTTCTCCAAAATAGGGAGAAGGTGAAGAAGAGATAGACTATATTACCGCCTTTAATATTGTTGAGGCTTGGAAAAACTCCGACTATCTATGCTGAAACTATATCCTGAATGGATTAGCATATTCATTGTATTCAATATACTCAGTTCATAAAACAGATAAAGAACTGTAGAGACATTGGACCTCAAATACAAATCTAAAGATGCTGGAGCTAAAAAGTTTTTAGTTGCCAAATTCTTGCACTATGCCATGGGTAGAGTGACTTTAAAAATTATATAAAGCACAAATGAAAGAAAATGACAGTGATTGAACTGATTGTCAGACTTCGAATAGAAGGGAACAATAGAGGTAATTCCAAAAAGCTCAACAAAGCTACCTTCAATGATGCTAAGGCAAACATGGCAGAAGTTAGGGACTTAAAGAGGGGAAAACAACCTCAAGGCATGTCAAAGCTGGGACCTAGAGGTGGAATTTCCAAGAAGGAAAAATTCCAAGGAACATGCTACAATTGTGGTAAGGTGGTGCACAAGTCTTCTGAATGCAGACAACCAAAAAAAAGCCAAAGCTTACGTGGCCAATATTGTGGAGAGAATTGCCATAATGGGGAGGGTTTGGATTTATGTGATGTGATCTTTGAAGTCAACCTGGTTGACTCTAACCCAAGAGAATAGTGGCTAGATACTGGAGCCACGCGTCACATATACTGCTACAATGACTCATTTTCTGAATTGATACCTTGCTACAATAGGGAGAAGCTCTACACGGACAATGCTACGACTTCCAAGATCAAGGGGAAAGGTACTGTGGTTTCGAAGATGACTTCTGGCAAAGAACTCAAGCTGCAAAATGTGTTGTATGTGCCTGACATACGTAAAACCTTTTTTCTGGGACACTCTTAAGTGTTCATGGGCTTAGAATGGTGTTTGAATTCCAAAAGATGTTTTTGTTTAAGAGGGAATGTTTGTGGGTAGAGGGTATGTATTGAATGATATGTTTGAATTCCAAAACTCAATGCTATCTTTGTAAAAGCTAAGAACATGAATAAGAATGTTTCTTTTTCTTCCGTTTATATGCTTGAGTCACTTAATTTATGGCATGGTAGACTCAGATATGTTAATTATGACACTTTGCAAAGGCTAATTAACTTAGAACACATTCCCTCGTTTCATTTTAATTATAATCATAAATGTGAAACATGTAACAAGGTCTTTGTTTTAAACTATTGAAAGAAATATCGAACCGCTTGATCTAATACATAACGACGTTTGTGACTTGGAATTTGTCCAAACGAAATGAGAGAATAAGTATTTTATTACCTTCATCAATGATAACACTAAGTATTGCTATGTATATTTGCTTAAGAGCAAAGACAAAGCTATAGAGAAGTTTAGACTTTATAAGCTGGAAGTTGAAAACTAACTTAATAAAAAGATTATGATGGTAAGAAGTGATTGTGGTGGTGAATATGTTGAACCATTTGGTGAATTTTTTCACAACATTGAATTATTCACGAAGTAACACCACCATATTTTTCTTAATCAAATGGATTAGTCGAAAGAAAAAAGATAAGACACCATATGAGTTATGGAAAGGTCGAAAACTTTCATATAACCATTTGAAAATGTGGGAGGTGTCTTGCCAAGGTAATGGCCCCATTCCCAAAGTGAATGAAAATAGGTTCTAAAACTGTGGATTGTATTTTCATTGGCTATGCAAAACATAGCAATGCATATCGGTTTCTTGTATATGAATAAAAAAACCCTGAGATTCATAAGAACACGATAATGGAATCAAAGAATGCATTATTCTTTGAAAATATATTCCCTCATAAATTGAGGAAGGTTGATCAAAGTTTAACGAAAGGAACTTTGGAGACTAACGATGAAGATAGTCTAAATGATCAACAAGAGGCTAAAATAAAGCTGAGAATGAGTAAACGAGCAAGGATGAAAAGATCATTTGGATCAGATTTCTTAACCTTTATGCTAGAGGCTAAACCTTAAACGTATAATAATGATGTGCATTCCTCTGAAGGTACCTTGTAGAAGAAAATCATTAAGAACGAGATTGATTCCATCATGTAAAATCATACATGGAAATTAGTGGATCTTTCTTCGGGAATTAAACCACTGAATTCTAAATGGATTTTTAAATGAAAAATGAAAACATATGGAACGATTGATAAATACAAGGCCAAATTGGTTATAAAAGGTTACTGGCAAAAGGAAGGCCTTGATTATTTTGATAGATTTTCTCATGTATCAAGAATAACATCCATAAGAATGATACTTGCAATTGCCGCTTTGCGGAATCTAGAAGTACATCAAATGGATGTTAAAATTGCTTTCCTAAATAGAGATCTTGATGAAGAAATATACAAGAAACAACCTGAGGGTCATGTAGTTTCCGGTCAAGAGAGGAAAGTATGTAGATTGGCGATGTCTTTGTATGGACTTAAACAAGCACCAAAGCAATATCATGTGAAGTTCGATAGTGTCATGATGACAAATCTCTTCAAGATTAACGAATGTGACAAATGTGTGTATGTCAAAACTACCAACATTAGGTATATTATTCTATGTTTGTATGTTGATGACATACTCATTGTTGGAAGCAACAATGAAGTAGTAAAGCGTACCAAAGACATGTTAAATTCAAGATTTGATATGAAAGATATAGGACTGACCGATACGATTTTTGGCATACAAATCAAAAGGTCACCTAAAGGTCTCATATTGACCCAATCACACTATGTGGACAAGATTCTTGAGAAATTTAACAATGATGATTTTGGTATAGTCATGACTCCTATAGATTCTTGTTCACATTTGTTTAAAAATCAAGGTGAAGGTGTTCACCAAGTGGAATATGCAAGGGTCATAGGCAGCCTAATGTAACTCATGAGCTGCACTAGACCAAATATTGCTTTTACTATGAGCAATTTAAGTAGATTCACAAGCAATCCAGGTGAAAATCACTGTAAAGCGATTATGAGGGTATTGCGATATCTTAGATATACTCGAAATTATGGGTTACATTATTCCAAAGATCCCCCTGTCTTAGAAGGATACTCCGATGCTAGTTGGATATCTGACATTCAAGATACCAAAGGCACAAGTGAATATGTTTTCACTTTGAGAGGATGAGTTGTGTCATGGAAATCTTCAAGACAAACGATTATAACTAGATCCACACTGGAACCTGAGTTTGTAGCTCTAGACAAGTTTGGAGACGAAGCTGAATGGCTTCAAAATTTCTTGGAGTATATTCCTGAATGGCCGAAGCCTGTGCTTACAGTATGCATATACTGTGACAACCAAGTAACAGATTGTTTAGAGGCCATTCAGTTAATTAATAGTGTTAGTGACAAATCGTTGGTGTCGCCATTATTTCATCATATTGTTACGCTACTTCAACGCCAGTGAGTCAAGATTGTGCATGTTTTTCGTGAAGGTAATAGAGTGGCGGATGGAATGGCTAGGCTTGTTTAAAGAGAAGATCTTCTTTGTCATCGATTTTTATCATCTCCTGATGAGATTTTATCGCTTTTACTGGACGATTATGTTAGTTAGGTCATGAGAAGCCTATATGTTTATGTTTTTATTTATAAAAAAATTAACTTGTAGATAGTATCTCTCAATCTATACATTTACTTTTCAACATTAATTTTCATTGGATTTTTTAAATAGGGAATCCCTAGGAATTATGCCTAAGTTTCCCCTAGAAAGACCAAAAAGGAAATTATATGCTAGTCTATATTGATGTTTATTGGATTGATTATTACTAATTCAATTAATTGAGATAGTTCATTTTAATAAATTAATATGTCGATTGAATATTAGTTTGATTGATATTATTATAACAATTCAGAGTTCGGAAGTTTAAATACACTTAAACTTATAATCTTCTTAATATATCTAATTTTTAATCCAAGGGATTATGCATATTTTAAGTATTTTATTATGAAAATAATTAACTAGCAATTGTAATTTTGAAGATACAGTCGTAAGCTCAAATAACATCGTTAAAAAAAATCACAAATCTTAAACATAAATTTCAAAAAGTACAAAAAATAAAAAAAAAGTTCATAAATTTCAATTCATAAATATGTCACTTCTTACTACATTTAATGAAGATGGTTCTTAAATTTTGAAGCTTAACTGGATACATCGAAGAAGATTGTCCGAGTACTAATAGGAGGGAAGTTCACAGTTGTTTGAGGATATGAACGAATTAAATGTGCTCCAAATTACTACCATCGATTCCTAATTAATTCAAATATTATTTTTTTATATGACTACTGATATCTAATATATTTATTGATTAATCAAGATCGGGTTTTGCAGGGGTTTATTGTGGGAACGACTCTCCTAACCCAATTTTTTCCATTTATAATACCAGAATTCGAACTATCAACCTTGTTTATGAGATCTAACATATCAGTTGGTCTAATTCGAATATTCTAATAATTGCATTTCCTATGTTTTATTGTTCATATTAAAAAATATAAATATCTTAAAATATTATATTCGAAGTATACGTCAGAAGAATAAATATGAACAATAAAAAAACATGAAAAATACCACGATTGAATCATTCATTTATAATTTTACGCTCATACAGTAATCTTAAATATCTATAAGCTAAGTTTCTTCCTTATCTTCCAAGGGCACGTAACAACTTCGGCTTTAAAATTAAAAGTTTAGAGTTAAGTTCAAATCCGTGCATTAGACTTATTAATAAAAAGGATCATATTGATTCGGATCAATTTAAGTTAAAAATATATTAAATTAAAAATTTACTAATTGATTGAATGACTAAAAAATACTCATATTATTACGTCTTATATAGATTTAAATCTTACCCTTTACATTTTCAAATTTTTAGAATTTAAACTTATACTAATTCATTTCAATTAAACCTAGTAAGATAGGCCATTAAGGGTAGAGCCGCTAGAAAAGAGACACATGGAGCTAAGAACAATATGGTAAGGGATTTTCCACGCTAATGTGTATGTCCACGTGTCATGCAAAGCACGAAGAGTTTAATACGCACAATCTCATTTTACACGTAGCCTGTGAAATTATTTTTATGGACTTGACTCCTCACGGTATTTATAGTCGTTATCTACTAAAAATTAATTAATTAATTATTTTTTTCATGTCACAAATCTATTAGTAATAAATTTTTATATAACTATCTACTCCCTATTTACATGACATAAAAATTAAAAAATTTATTTAAAAAAAGTGACATAAAAATTTATGTAACTGATTTTTAATGGACAAAATCATAAATAATGTAGTGGATCGGGACCATATAATAATTTTTACACGTACCCCAAATATCCATCCCCCGACACTCCCCTATATATAACCCCTCCTCCCTCGTCTTCAACATCCAAATCGAGTGTCCGAAAAACAAAGGTCAAAGCTTAATAATTTTCCATTTTTGTTTCCTTGTAAAGAGATAGCCATAATGGTCGACCACCATGTCTTTGCTGTCGCGTTTGGCGTCTTGGGTGAGTATTATCACTTGCAGAATGCTGTTTTAGCAACAAAAGTTGCACCCTTCTGTTCTCTTTCACCTTCCATCGCACACATATTGTTGATGTCCCGCTCTATAAAAGCCAGGACACCAACAATCATCGTGCTAGCTGTTTATAAACAGCTTCGGTTTCGTTTTGTGTTTCTGGGTTTGAGTCTGTCAAACCTTTGATTCCCGTTTTATTACACTTTCACTTTCTCCTTGTTCTTCACTTCTTTTGTTTTCTTGTCTATTTTTGTCTGCTGTCAAAATTCTACTGTAGTCACCTTACCGATGATCCAGTATGAAATGATTCATTTCGTACTGGAAACGGGAACGTTTGTATATCTGCATGAATGCATTTTCATTTCTTTTTCAAGCTCAACAGTAAAAAAAAATATTAATAAATAAAATAAGTTTTACTTTCTTTAATCTATCACAGTAACTAACCAATGAATTCACTTGTTTTTTTTTTTCAATTGATGACAGGTAACGTCATCTCATTCCTGGTATTTCTAGCACCAGTGTAAGCGTCAATTCTTTTTTATTTTTTATTCTATCAATTAGACAATGAAAAATAACCCTTTTTTGGAATAAATTCCAGGCCAACTTTCTATAGGATTTACAAGAAGAAATCAACAGAGAGTTTCCAATCATTACCATACCAAGTAGCATTGTTCAGCTGCATGATGTGGTTATATTATGCTTTGATCAAAAAGACTGCTTTCCTCCTCATCACCATCAACTCCTTTGGATGTGTTGTGGAGACTCTCTATATCTCCATGTTCTTAGCTTATGCACCCAAGAAGAGCAGGGTATAAGGGTTTTCGTTTTTACGAGGATCAAATTCGTAATTTTCCCATACTATATACACGGGTTAATTTCATCAAAGGTCCTCAAACCATGACCTAGATTCTAGATTGGTCTCAAACGCGAGTCCTCAAATCTAACGTTGTGGGGTGTGTTTAAAGCACATGGATGACACATGGGTCGGATCTGATGTTAACTTATTCCGGTTTCGAAATTTTGCAGATGTCTGCCATGAAGCTTTTTGCAGCTATGAACATGGGGATATTCTCGTTAATACTTGTTGTTACACACTTCTTGGTGAAGAGTTCGATTAGAATTCAAGTTCTTGGTTGGATTAACGTTGCCATTTCTGTATGTGTCTTTGCTGCGCCTTTGAACATTATGGTGAGGGTTCAATTAATGGCTTTGAAATGACCTGTTCTTTTAATTTTTATTGTTTTTTGGTCCCTATGGTTTTGATTTTCTTTCGGCTTATTAATTACTTTGGTTACCCTTTTCTTCAGGCAAGGGTTATTCGGACAAGGAGTGTCGAGTTCATGCCTTTCAACCTATCGTTTTTCCTCACGTTGAGTGCAATTATGTGGTTTTCTTATGGAGTCTTTATCAAGGACCTTTGCGTAGCGGTAAGAAGCAGCTTTTCTTTTTCCGGCTCAATTGCGTACGACATCCTTAGATATGGTCAAAATTCTAAATTGATCCCAAATTCAAAGTTTCTAATTTAGTCCTCAACATATCGATATCAAATTAATTACGCCTTTTTGTTAAAGTGGTGGTTAGTATGACTATGACCGGTGAATGCTAGCTCAAATATGACATGGAGTAAATTTAGAACATAAGTGTACTTGTATTTTACTTTTGAAAATGGTGTAATTGTGGTTTTGGCCCTTCTTGAGAAGTAGTAATTCAATCTAGTCTTTTTAGTATGTATGTATGTATGTATGTATTTTTACTGTGGCTTTTCAGGAGGACCTATTTGATATATTGATGCTTTGAGACTCAATAAAAACGATTTGAAATGTAGGAACCACTTTGAAATCTGAACGACAATTTCAGGACATTTGATTTTTTATGTGGGACACTCATTATTTAATTTTATTCAATTTGAGCCACTAAATTCTCATACTTTTGTCAATATTTCAGGTCCCGAATGTGCTAGGCTTCATCCTTGGGATTCTCCAAATGCTGTTATATGCCATTTATAGAAACTCCGACAAGGTTGTAGAGAAGAAGAAGGTCCCAGAAGAAACAAACAACTCCATTGCTGGCCTCAGCAAATTAGGCTCCTCTGAGGTTCATCCTATAGACATAGATATCGACACCGGCAATAATACAAAAGAAGGAGACAAAGAAAACGACCGGACAGCTGAGCTTGATGACCACCACAAAAGCTTGGAACTCTCCAGTGAGCTCCACTTGGATGAATCTCCTATCTGATTAAAACAATATTCATCTTGTATATATATTTACGGGTTTATTTCATTTCCCCTCCCCCCCTCCATTCCCATGATTATGTATTTTGTGGGGTTGTATCTCAGTTTGGACCCCCATTATGCATTTGTGGGTATATCTCAGTTTGGGGCCCCCTTGTTTAAATTATTATCTTGTATGTCACATTGTTTTGGAGTAGCAAAATGAATGTTTTTCTCTAGTTTTTTTTTTTGCTCAGATGACAAGTGTTTTTTTTGTGTTTGATATTTGTTGATGATTTAACTGCAAAGTTGATTGAAATTGCAGGAAATGTTTGTTCGTTTGCTTGTGGCTAAAATACTAAATAAGCCCTTGAACCTTGTCAATTTATTTGAGAACAACAAAAGTATAAGGACTTACTTAAGAGAAGTAAACTAGTTTGAGGGTCTTTTAGTAGTTTAGCCAATTTTGTGGAATCGGGTTAATATAATAAGCATGCCCTTGAAATTTATTATTTTATTTAAGTAAGCCTTATACTTTCATTACACTTGGACTTATTTAAGAGAAGAAAACTAGTTCGAGGCTCTTTTAGTAGTTTAGCCAATTTTCTTAACATTATTGGCCTGATCGCTGGAGTTTGAGGAAGGTTCATTTACGGCATCACTCTATTCATTCATTTTTCACAACAAGACATAGGGTTGGTGGTTGACGTAATACTAATTATTATTGCATTAACAGACAAACAGAAAAGTTCCGTACAGAAAGGGACCTTAGAGATTACAAAGAACAAGGGATCAAAACGGACCCATACTGTTGTTTACCATATCAAATTTTTATGAAACGTCTCTTTAGGGTTAGAAAAAACATTAATTTCTCGTTCGAACACTCCACCATTTTAAGCTTATGAGATATCGTTGGTGAAGTAGAATAGAAAGGCATAATTTCATTACTTGTCTCAAAGTTTCCTATTAGTCATATTTTTCCAACTTTTAATTGATAATAATGTACACCCTCCTTCATGCATTTTATCATCATCTTCTATAGTTCAAATATGGAGCACCACTTGTGTCTCCGGTTTGAGGGAAGGAAGAAAGCATTGCCAATTGTCGAGCTTTTTCGATGGAAGTGGTTTGAAAGTTGGATAACCAATGATGGAAGAGGTCGTTCGAACCGTCGCTTTGTCGCCAATTCTCTCTCCGTATCTTGGCCTCAGCTACGGCCAGATGCTCCTTCTGCATTAGGATCGTATGCCTGATTGTGAGAAAGCAGCCATTAATGGCCGGAATAGATGAACGGGAAAGAGTTGAAGGGTGATTAGGAATTTAGAAACAAAACAGAGAGAATATTGATTTTATTAATATGAAATCAGACTTGGTAAACCCATTACATATATGTTTGGTATTTAGAACCCAAAGCTAATTACCCAATAACAACAATTCAAACGGCCCAACAAACTAATAACAATCTAACCAATTAACAACTAATATTCAATTACTCTAATCTACTGATTTACCGAATACGAGAGAGCAGTGACCACATCCCCGATGGCAGCCTGGTCTTGAGTGCAAATGGATGCCACAGCTAAAGCTTAGTAGAGACCTCGCATTGGATTGGACACCGTCCCTGCAATGGCAGATCTGCCAATTTTGAAAACTTGCGGCGGCTATTGACCTATATCCATCACGAAAACAAACAAACAAACCTCAGTTATTAAATATGGTTTGGAAATACTTGCTCCATAATAGTTAGGTAACCGAACTACGGAAACATTTCAAATGCATTACCCATTTCACAAGATTCTGTTCTCCATCGGGCCGAGTACTGTCGATAGCTTTCCTTCCGGTAAATTAGCTCTAAGAAGACGACCCCGAAACTGTAAACATCAGATTTTACCGTCAATGACAGGTCATGGCATACTCAGGGGCACAATAAACATATGTTCCCATAACCCTGGTGGAAACATGTGATGTATGTATCTCCAACAGGACCAAGTTTCTTCTGTTTAAAGAAATGTCTAATTATATTAGCAAACAAGCTCCAGCTGGATGAATGCCACTTTATTTCCCCCGAGTATCAACTATATTCGGATACTAATCAGATCATCTCGATAGACAGAACATTATGAATCGACAAGTCTGGGACGCTGCTCAGTGTTGTTAGCTGAAATTTGGGCTGTACACATCATGCATGGCAGATTGGGGCTAAGAAGCTGAAATTATAAACTGATAATTCCAAGGTTTTCAGATTATTGTGGGTAATTCTATGGCGTTGCACGGTAATACAGTGGTTGAAAGAATCAAAGAAATGTTATAGCGTGATTGGGATGTACGTCCTCGTCTTATAGGAAGAGCTCCGAATAAAGTGGCAGATACATTGGTGGATATGAGTCACAGGAAACCTGTTGGAGTGACGATTTATACAGCTCCTCCGATTAATATAGAATGTCTATTTAGATAAGATCTATGGACAATAATGTAATGTAATGATTTAGCATCTCATTGAGGAAAAAAAAGGGTAAAGAACTACATCTAAGTTCAATTATTTGACTTTCAAGGCTCCGTCTGCTATTGAAGGGTGGAAGGCCGTTGGCCAGCAACACTCGTTTAAGCAGAAGCTAAGTTTTCTAACTGTGGACAACACCTATTCAGCACTAAACTTTAGCATGTTTGTCATTGCTTCTTCGTTCGGCGCTCCAACATCCGTTGGATAAACATTAACAAACGAAGCCTAAGATTAAACGGGATATAGCCCATTCTATGGGAGGCTGTGAGCTTTAGCATTGCAAGTCATTTAAAGGATTTGAAAATCCTGAACAAAAGCAGCACACCAACTATAATCCATAATTTTACCAAACACAGTCTTAATTCAGTTTGTATTATTATTACAACAATTAAGAAGTTACTGATTTGAAGTACCCATTTTATTTTTTCTGAACATAAAAAAATAAGATAAATACTGGTACTTTTAAACCCGTAAGTTTTAAATTGTTGTAACAATAATAATACAAACCCACTCAAACCAATATTTGGTAAAATTGATAGTTTAGAAATCGTATTGATAAACTTTCATAAGATTAACTTCTCAATTTTGTAAAGTAGAGGCATTAAATTCATAATTAAACCTAAAATAATAAGAGTAATAAACTACACTAATAGTTATTGAACTTTTAAAACGCTTGCATGTTGATCATAGAACTTTTAAACATGACATTAGATATATTTATTCAGCAGCTAATATTTAAAAGTTCGGTGAAATAAAAAACCACATATCATAAAAAAAAAACTAACACAATATCACAACAACAAAATATAATACTAAAATGTTGGATGAAATAAAAGTAAAAGAATTTAATTAATAAAAAATAAAATTAGAAATAGAAATAAATATTAAACCTTTTTTTATTACTTTTTGACTAATTACCTAAAAATTCTATCTTGTCCATCGATTCATCTCACAATGCAACAATCCATCATTAGTTAGGTAATCCAACAACTAAAAAACAAAAGGCTGTGCTTTAAATAGCAGACGCTAGTCGCCACTTATCAGTCATCCCAGTAATTTAAACTATCAAAAAGTCAACACTCTGTCTAGAAGTTCACCATTTGCTAGTCCAAAGCAAGAAGAAGACGACCGATGGAAACTAAAACCGGCGGCGGCTCCGCTTCGGAACCGGCGACCATGATACTCCACAATGCTGTGATCGTCACAATGGACTCCGACAGCCGAGTCTTTCAAAACGGAGCCGTTTTCATCGATCATGACAAAATCAAAGCCATCGGTCAATCTTCCGAGATTCTTCGGCAATTCTCCGCTCTGACTCATCACATCGCCGACCTCCACGGTCAAATCTTGCTTCCCGGTACTCCCTCCTTTACCGTTTCAGCTTTCGTTTTATAAGAAAATCTAGAAGAAAATTTGATCGGTTCTTTTGGGCGTTGGTGATGTAGGATTCGTCAAACACACGTGCACACCTCGCAGCAGCTCGGTAAAGGAATCGCCGACGATGTTGATCTAATGACGTGGTTGCACCATCGGATTTGGCCGTACGAGTCCAACATGACTGAAGAAGACTCTTACATCTCGACTTTACTCTGCGGAATCGAACTTATTCGCTCCGGTGTAAGCTTTGGATTAGTTTTTGGTCTAATTATGTTTTAATCCTTTATTTTACTGAATTTTGATATTTAATACCTCTGCTTTATTTTGTATGTTCATTTAAGCTTCAAGTTGATAAGAACATCAGTTGCTGCGGTCAAAGTAATTATGCTAATTTTTCAATGGCATCATTTCAACCAGAGTAGTTATTAGTGTCAGCATTTTGGACTTGCTAACAATATTCTGAAGTAATGAATCCTGAAAGCTATTCCTTGATTTTCTCTAGTATCCTGCTCACTTTCAACGTAGTAGAGGAGTAAATTACATCAAATTAGAGGTCAAATTTCAACATACATTCCTGAAATTTTTGGGGATAATTTTTGATACAGGTCATATGCTTTGCTGAAGCAGGAGGGCAGCATGTGAATGGGATGGCAAGAGCCGTTGAGTTGCTGGGATTGCGAGCCTGTTTAACAGAATCAATCATGGATTCCGGTGAGGGTTTGCCGGCGTCTTGGGGGATTCGAACTACGGATGAATGTCTTCAGGTTAGGCTTAACGTGATTACTGTTCCATTTGCAATTATTAATGTTTTATTATTGCTTTTAAAGTTCGAATGCTTTGAATGACCAAACCTCTCAATTTGGCAGTCTCAAAAGAAGCTTTATGAGAAGTACAATAATACAGCAGATGGCCGCATAAGGATATGGCTTGGAATTAGGCAAGTTATGAACTCAACTGATGGTTTACTGCTTGAAACCAGAAATGTAGCCAGAGAATTAAAAACTGGCATCCGTATGGTACTTTTATTCTATCTTTGTTTTTGCTTTCCAAAGAAGAGGCTAAAAGTGGATTATGGAGGGGTGGAGTTTGTTTTTAAAGGTAGTTTCAGCTGATCTTCCTCTGTTTAGCATGTTGCAGAGATAACCTTTGAGAACCAACTTGTGATGGAGACTCGGAAAGTTGATCATGGGGCAGTTACATTTTTGGATAAGATAGACTTGTTGCAATAGAACTTATTGGCAGCTCATACAGTGTGGGTAAATGACGCCGACGTGAGCTGTGCTTCTGCTGCAATACTTATGAGTTACACTTGATTGAACTACAGTTCAATTGCTATGCATGATTTCCTATCATTTTACCACATAATGTGCTGAATGGAAGTTGAATAAAGTTAATGTTTACTTTGTAATTGATAAGTACATCAGGTATTCCATATAGTTTCTCCATCTGTGTCTCATTCTTGTTTGTTGTTGTCTTATATTGGTCATGTTTTTCTTCAGATTGATTTGCTTTCAAGAGCTGGGGTCAAAGTATCTCACTGTCCTGCTTCTGCTATGCGAATGCTTGGATTTGCACGTATAAGGGAGATGCTCAATGCTGGCATCAGTCTCCTTGGGCACAGATGGGGCACCATCTAATAATCGAATGAGCATTGGTAGGTTTGATATCTGAAACATGGATTCTTTCTGCATTTTATCCATATTTGAAAATACCATTGTGCTTAGTAGGTTTGTGAGCTTTTTCTGTGCTGAAAATTTACTGCATGTGAATGAGTTTGGTAGACATTATTTCTTGCAAAATTTGCTGAACTGTAAGCATAAGTTGACGGCGGTAGCATGTATGGTCTACTTCTTAGAAACTTATTATCCTAACTCCTACAACATAAAATGATTATACTCTCATCTTACAAATGTGACGGGCAACGAGCTTGTTGATTACAACTTCTCTTAACAGTTTGAACTTCTTCCTTTCAGTTGATGAGATGTACCTAGCTTCTCTGATTAACAAAGGACGGGAAGTGTATGCAAAGGGAACAACTGATCCCACAGCCCTCCCTGCTGAAACAGTTCTCAAAATGGCGACTATTAATGGTGCAAAAACAGTACTCTGGGACAACGAGATAGGGTCGCTCGAGATTGGGAAAAAGGTAAAAATGATATCATAATTGATTTAAAATGGACAGATAATTAAATATAGGACTAAAAGATAACATCCAGACTGATTATTGCTCTGTGTTACTTATTTGGTAGGGTGACTTGGTTGTTGTCAATCCTTTCTTATGGTCTATGGTCCCTATTCATGACTGGTGAGTATGAAATCATTCGCGATGAAAAGAAAATAATTTTATCTTTTATTAAACTCAATGAAACAAGAGAGAGGAAAAATATAAAGCTTTCACATTGCTATAAGATGAGAAAAAAATTACTAGTGCTCTATGATTTGTTTTATTAGATTCTTGGTTTTACTTCTCCAGTTGCATACAAGCCTCTGAAAACTGATATCTTGTTGATGATGAAATTGTTTTAAATATTTGCAGTATTTCTGATTTATCTATATACATGCAGCTTCTGATTTATCATGCATATGCTTCCAAGGGTAAAGATACTGTACAGGTCCTGTAAATAGCACAGATTTTAGTCCTTATACTTTCAAAACGAGCAACAAGATCCATGTACTTTAGAAAAACAAGAAAAAAAAATGACTGTTTTTATAACAATCGAAAAAATGTCAATTTTATGATGCGGACTTAAGGCATGTTCACCTGACCCATTGTAACTTAAAAGACTCGAACTGTTGCATAGGTGAATAGGGTATGAAATCAGATCAAGTTAAATGCACCTATTCTTGTTTTTCAAGTTACAATGGATTGACTTTAAATTAGTGTTAGATCATTTCATTAATCTTATCTCATAAAATCTAAAAAAAAAATTGTTACAAAAATGATCATTTTACTCTTTTTGTAACATATAGGGATCCTTTCACTCATTTTCAAAGTACAAGAACCAAAATACAATCCGCACTATAGCTCAAGGACCTGTAGAATACTTTTTCTGCTAGGAAATGAATGATATGATCTTCAGGGCGTTGAGGTTTGATTAAATGATAAGTTCCTAATGCTTATGGGGAATGCAAATGGTGAGTGTCTTTCAGGAGGAAGTTATATCATTAGCAAAGGAAGCTTCAAGCAAACTTTTGAAAAGAGCAGGCATCAAAATACCCAGCAGAATGAACGTCATGTGATTGTTGGATTAGCCCTGCACTCTCTCATCTCATCCAGCGTTGGAATGGTATTGTTGTTCTATCTTAACATGAAAAATCCTCCATCTTTGTAAATAAATAAAATAAACATGAATAAATAACTAAAACTTGTTCCACAAGGAGGTGATGGGGTCTAAAATCTGTGGCGTAATATTTATAAATGAAGTTCTGCTTTTGATTTCAGCCTCCTCTATTGGTAGTATCATTATGTCGAGAATTGATAACGAACCGGCTCATTGTAGCCAATTCGGTAATGACGTTCAAACAATTTTATCTACACATACACTCGATATAAAATGGTTATCTAAGTAAGTGTCAGTGTCACGATACTAATTCTGTTGGTAAATTATTATAATATTTTTATTTTAAAGTAAAATTAATATTATTGCAAATAATATTTTTGTTTCCTTTTTCATATTTTTATATGAGGTCGGATCGATTGACACCTCTATATAAAATTTTTAAAATTTATATTTTTTATATGGATGTGAGTAAATGGATTATTGAGATTTTTTATTAAAAAAATAATTTCAAATCGTTCATTTAACCTCATCGAAGATTAAAAAAAGCGCAAAGAATGTAACTTATAAGTGGATTCTACCCTTTTTATATAATCTTTAACTAAAATGAACTAAAAATATTATTATTTGAGAATCAAACACAAAATCAATTAATTCATATAAAATATTTTTTCATTCCAACAATAATATTTTTTTAAATAAATTCTCCTGCTCTATGTATAATATTTTTATTCACCTATACATGAATATAACAAAATTCAATTGATTATTGAATTTGTAATAATATTAAATTTATTAAAGAATGATAGGATGAATACACTCTTTTTTCACTTTACATATGGATGAATAATTTATTTTTCTAAAAAATAATTCAAATCCAAAATTATCTAACGTAAAAAAATAACATACAAAATTAAACCAAAAAATATAAACAAGCCAAAACATCCAACAAAATTGAAATCGAAAATGACTCATTCGTCAAATAAAACAAAAATGAGGCAGCAGAGGATAAATTCTCCATAATTTCAACCCTTCATTTTCATCTACTATACTATCCCCTGTTCTCTTTAAAAACCCACTCTTATCATCGGTTAAACTCAACATTCAGCTCCAGATATTTCCCATGGCGGCTTCTTTCGTAGCCATGGTATTTTCCCTAATTGTCTTGCTTATTATATCTTAATTGTTTCCCCCCTTTTATTATCATATTGTTAACATTTTTTCTTCCTTTGCAGTCAAATGTGAGTTTGCTTTCAGGTCCAAAAACCCTATCAAAGAATCAAACACCATGCCCAACGTGCCATTCCCTTAAGCTTCCTCGAAAGCTCTCGGTTTCGTCTTCATCTTCATCGGGCTTCTTCTCTGGGTCATTTCGTCTTCCCTCTCTTAGTTCATCCCAGACTAATCCCCGTGTTCCCCTCCATGTTCGGGCCAGTGCTGAGGTTAGAAGTTTTGTGTTTCCCTTATTATTTACTAGTATTCTCTTACGAATTGTAAATTTTGAAATCATGGTAATAAAGTATTGATCTTTGGGATGAGATTGCAGGTGGCACCTGTACAATCAAAAATAACAAACAAGGTGTATTTCGATATAAGCATTGGAAACCCAGTGGGTAAACTAGTTGGAAAAATTGTGATTGGATTGTACGGGGACGATGTGCCCCAGACTGCTGAGAATTTCCGTGCTCTTTGCACAGGTTTTGTAAATTGTTTTTTTTTTTGTTCTTTCTAATTTACATAATTTTGGGAGCATTTCGGTAATTTTGGTATTAACGATGTTTTTGAATTGGTAGCAGTATTTTAATTATCGATTATGGTCTGTTCTTGCAGGCGAGAAGGGCTTTGGTTATAAAGGTTCCGCTTTCCATCGTGTCATTAAAGATTTCATGATTCAAGGAGGGGATTTTGATAAAGGAAATGTGGGTATTCATACACATTTACCTTTTCATGCTTTGTAGCGCAATTGAGCCTGCCTTTGCCCTTTTAGTTTAAAATAAAAGCTTGCAAATCATATTCATAGTCTTAGTGGCATCCAAGCCAATAATGCTGCAATAAATTCAGAAAGATTAATGCTTCTAAAATCTGGCCTTTACGATCATACTGAAAGTTGTTAGCAAAAATGAAATTCCTTTGACTTGTTACTTAGTTTGGGAAGCATAATCTCCATGTTTCATGTAGATAAAGTATGCCACCCTTACTCTCTTTTCTGATGTTGCGAAGAAGCTACATCTCCGGTTATCAATCGGGATATCTGTGTTTAGGGGTGGGAATTGGGTGGGGAATATTCGAAATCCGTGGGGATCCGAACCGACGGGATGGGAAATAACCGAAACCTTCCGACGGGATGGGGAATAACCGAAACCTTCACCTACGGGGACGGGACGGGACAGGGAAAGTTTTATCACCGAAGCTCAAATAGGGATGGGGACGGGAACTACTATATCCAAACCGTGGGTATAACCGAACTGTAACCTTATAATTAACTGTGAGTATCAACGATATTTTATAAAATTTTTAAAATATATATATAATTAACTCTTTTTTACCTGTATACCTACCTATCTTATTATCAATATTCTAGTACATCAAAATATATGTGTCTTTTGTTTAAACCTTATTGAGTTTGGGTGACATCTCTAGTAATTTATCATTTTTTTTGTTAATTAAGAGTATAATCTATTCTCCCTATTTTTGCCGTTTATGTTACACAAAAACCTTGTTCCCCTTCAACCATACGTTTAAGTGTATTTAATATATGACATGTAAATTGAAATCGATCATATATTTTGGTTAGTAAAGTAGTAAATTTTGTTTAACTTTTGGGATAGGGATTCTTCGATCCTGTGGGGATCCAATGGGTAAGGGGACAAAAAATTCACCGAAGCATATAATGCGGATTACCCAAAACCGTACCCGTAAGTGTTGGGGACAGAGTGGGGAATGCAAAACCGTCCCCGAACCGACCGATGCCCACCCCTACCTGTGGTGCTCTTGGTATCCTTTTGGGATTTATATACGGAGAAATGTTGGGATCTTAAATATATTTGGAGGCTTATTCACCTTAATGGTCATTCCAAATCCACAATGGTGAACGTAGGGCTCTGTCTATAATGTTGTCGTCTACACTTAAAGAGTTAGATGCATGACTTTCTATGATTTAGTCTTTTCTTTATCCTTTCCTCAGAGTCTGTCGCATGTAATATGCTTTCTTTTAGTTTGTTTTCATCTTTATTTTATATTGAATGTTGGTGATTTCCTCGGTCGTTGTCTTTTGCAATGGGGAATATTATTTGACGTTCCGAGTAGATCCAGAATGTAGGCATTTATCCACTTCCTAATGCTCAATAAAGCAATGACTTTTCATATATCATTTATTTATTTAATTTTTCAGGGAACTGGAGGCAAAAGTATATATGGACGTACCTTCAAAGATGAAAACTTCAAGTGTAGGTTGATTGTTATTTTTGTACCAATATAGAAATAAAATTGGCACATCCATGTTTTTGCAAGATTGTGGCAGCGGAGGTCTGGAGGATTTGTTTTTGGGATTGTCTAACTCTTATATCCTCTTTCCCTTTCATTGAAGATTTGAACAGCAATCTCGAGCCATTCAGTATGCTGTTAATCAAACTTTAGTTTGTCAGGAACTAGTGGATAGTGTTTCCATATTTCTGTCTTATGGTTGTCATTTAAACTGCCTTTAATGAACACTTCCTGCACATTTTCTGATACATAAAATGTCCTGCAGTAACCCATACTGGACCTGGAATTGTTAGTATGGCAAATGCTGGCCCAAACACCAATGGCAGCCAATTTTTCATTTGCACTGTCAAGGTATGTTGATTCCTGTTCAGTTAAAGATCATTGATATGGTAGCACACAAGGTTTAGTTTCGGGTTTAATGTTGTCATCATAGTTTTACACTCACTGGCATTACTTGTAATGGTTGATGGTGATGGCGTGATGCATTAGTTGACAAAAATTTCTGAAAGAATGGACATTATGGTGGCCGGCATAAAATCAAATAGATCATTGCTAATTGAACAACATCTTGTTTGTTATCGTGTGCGGAAATTGAATTCCCCGCCATTAAACCTCATCGCAAATATTACATTATACAAAAGAACTTATTGTTTCTGTACTGCTCAATCCTAGACCATCTCGAGTAATGTAACTAGCTATCGTGTGTGAGCATGCACATACTTGCATGTTGGCTTTACGTCGATAATCTATCATATCCAAATACCAATAACCAAGATGCATTTCCGATGCTTCTTTTAGCCTCATGGTTTGATTACAATTACGCATAGCTGCTCTTAATGCATGTATTTGTACTCTTGGAAAATTGCAGACACCATGGCTGGATCAAAGGCATGTCGTATTCGGGCAGGTTTTGGAAGGCATGGATGTTGTTAAGCTGATTGAATCTCAAGAGACTGATAGAGGAGACCGTCCTAGAAAGAAGGTGGTGATCAGTGATTGTGGTGAGCTTCCAATGTCTGAAGCCTGATTCTAGCTGTTCATCCTTCTCTTTTTTCCTGATCTTCGGATTTGTTTACCCGATATAAAGGCTCTAGTTTAAATGAATTTTGAGTTTCTAGAGAAGGGTTATTTTTCTTTATCTCATGTATGAACACAAGGAATCAAGGCTCTCTACTCAACATTTTATAAAAGGACTGAGCTTCCTTTAAATTTATTTTGTTTCACTTGGTTGAGAATGTATGATGGATTTGAATGGACATTGGCTCACTTCGACCTTTGAATAATTGAGCCCAATTGCTTGATTAAGTGGGGATTAGATTTGGACTCCGTAGGCTTGATGGTGTTTTATTTAAAAATATATATATAACTTTTTAGTCTTTGGATTTGGTAATTTTTCTCAATTTGGTCTTTGGAATTTTATGGGGGGAATTTTTTTGTGCGCATCTATCTTTAAACTTGAATTTTCATGATGTGGTAACTTTTGATTTAGGTAAATTGGATTAAGAAGATTCAAATCTAGATATGATAAATAAGATAAAATTTGTGATTATTGTTTTCAATCTAAAAAACAAGACTTTTTCTTACTATATTGCTTTCAATTAATCAATGACAAGTAATGTCAATATTAAATTGATATAGAACTGCAGTAGATTGAGTTGGCGTTAATGTCGTGGGAAATGATATATTGTTCTTTAATTAGAAATTTAGATATATGGCCACTGGATGCCATTAAAGTATGGCACATGGCCACAGTAGCATATTCTCCTACTCCAATATATAGCACATGGCAACAAAGGATTGCCAATGCCAGCACACAAAAGCATCCGAATTTTCAATGACTTGGACTACTTGCCTCATTGACCTCAACCACTACTGCAGAATCCATCTCCACTTCTTCAGTTTCGCTTCTTCATCATTTCTCTCTAACCTTCTTTCTCCTAATCTCACCATGGCTTTCATTGGAGATGCTGCTCTTTCTAAGATTTTGAAGCTGCTGTTGGGCAGGTCCATCGATGCTGCAGTCAACTTTTTTGCTGATCACAAGCAAGTGTACGACCAGCTCAAGGAGTGGAAATCCCTATTGCCCGATATCAAAGCTGTGCTGAACCACGCAGAGGAGAGGAGAAGCAGATCAAGGACGAGGGCGTGAAGAGCTGGTTGGAAGATCTCCAATACTTGGCTTACGATGCGGATGACATCCTGGACGAGTTTGCTTACGAAGAGTTACGTCTCAAGCTCCACAAAACTCAAGCTGAAGCCAGCACTAGTAAGTTACGGAAACTCCTTCCTACCTGCTGTACCGGTAATGATTTCACTCCATCGTCATTTCTATTTAAAAATGCTATGATTCCCAAGATGAAAGAGGTCACTGCTAGACTCAACAGTCTGTCTACACGAAGAAGTAGTTTGGGGTTGAGTGAGGTCTTGTCTCAAGCTGCAAGCTCCGTGGGAAAGAAATCGGCCAGACTGCAACCGACTTCCGTGGTGGATGGAGCTGTGGAGTATGTTGGTAGAGACAATGAGAAGCAGAAATGCTTGATTTGCTCAAAACTAATAATTCCGATGGAGTTTGCGTCCTTTCCATAGTTGGCAAGGGAGGGATGGGGAAAACAACTCTTGCTCAGCTTGTTTACAATGATGCCAGCATAGAGGAGCGTTTTGATCACAGAGCCTGGGTATATGTTTCCGACGACTTTGGTGCCGTTCAAATAATCAAAACTATTTTGCAATCCATCGATCCTTCCTCACCTGATGTCAATGACTTGAATTTACTTCAAGACATTTGGAATGAGAGTTATGATGATTGGACCATTTTACGGTCTCCCTTTGGAGCAATGGCTAAAATTATTGTAACTACTCGCCTTCAAAATGTTTCATCTACTGTGGATCCAGTGAAAGTTTTTTATTTGGATAAACTATCCCAGAATGATTGTTTGTCCATATTTACTCAGTATGCATTAAGAGCAAGAAATGTTGACGGGCATCTCCAATTTAAACAAGTTGGAGAGAACATAGTGAGAAGGTGCAATGGCTTACCTTTAGCAGCAAAAGCCATCGGAAGCTTCTTACGCACAACTAAGAATCTTGATGAATGGGAAAGAAAATATGAGAGCGAGATATGGGACTTACCAGAAAATCAATGTGGCATAATTCCTGCACTGCGTTTAAGCTACAACTATCTCCCTTCTCATTTGAAACGTTGTTTTGCATACTGTTCCATATTTCCAAAAGATTACGAGTTCGAAGAAGAGATAATCTTATTATGGAGTGCAGAAAGTTTCTTGCAACAAAAGGCTAAACATCAAATTAAAGATCTTGAAAACCAATATTTTCAAGATCTAGTGTCAAGGTCTTTTTTTCAGATATCCAGTTTGTCATGCATGATCTTATGAACGATTTGGCTCAATTAATTGCAGGAGATATATGCTGCAGACTGGAGGACAATAAGCAAAAGATGTATTCACATCATTCTCGTCATTCGTCTTAGATTGCCTACCCTCATGGTACAATGAAGAAGTTTGAAGCATTTGATCAAGCCAATTCTTTGCGTACTTTTCTACGGTTAAATCAAGATGATTGGTGGGGTTATTTGACTAATGTTGTCTTGGTTGAATTATTGCCGAGACTTATTTGCTTAAGGGTGCTCTCTTTGTGTGGGTATTGGATCACTGAATTGCCTGAATTTTTTGAAAGTTTGGAACATCTACACTACTTGAATCTTTCTCGTACTAGAGTCAAATGTTTACCGGATTTTTTATATACTCTTTGCCATTTGGAAACTTTATTATTAGAAGGATGTTCCAAACTTCAAAAGTTGTCCTCGAAGATGGAAAATCTTGTTAACTTGCATTATCTTGATATTAGAGGTGCCTACTCAATAAAAATGATGCCTTTAGGAATAGGTAATCTAACCAATCTTCAAAGATTGTCTGGTTTTATTATAGGTGCATATTGGAGAATTGAAGAATTTGTCAAAACTCAGAGGTGATTTTTGTTTTATGGGGTTAGAGAATGTTGATAGCCAAGATGCGAGGGAAGCCAGGTTGAATGAGAAATCAGGGATCAATAAGTTTCTACTACGATGGAGTTGAGACTTTGAGAAACCTACAAGGAAGAAAGAAGTTGAAGAACGAGTGTCGGACTCTCTTCATCCTTCTAAAAAGCTTGAGCAACTTGTCATTGAGAAATTTGGTGATGCAAAATTCTCCACATAGATAGCAGATTCTTCCTTGAGGAACTTGTCCTCTTTAAAGCTACATGGTTGTAAAAACTGCAAATCACTACCACCAATTGGAAGGTTGCCATTGTTAAAAGATCTTTCAATTGGTGGTATGGATGAGGTGCACAAGATTGGTATTGAGTTCTTTGGAGAAGATCAATCAAATGCATTAGCATCTTTAGAGACTTTGTCATTTGAGAGTCTACCAAACTGGGAGGAGTGAGACACTTGTGAAGGTGATGAGCAAGTTTCGAATTTTCCTAGCCTTCGAAAGCTTTCGATCAGACAATGTCCTCACTTGTTGGGAAGGTTGCCAACCCGTCTTCAATCCTTGCAGACTTGAAATCAAAGAGTGTAGGAGATTGGTAGTTTCAATTTCAAGCTATCCATCACCGCGTGAATTAAGCGTGGAAGGGTGTGAAGAATTAGTGGATGAATGCTCATCTTCACAGGTGGAGGAGGTTAGCTCTTTGCAAAGTGTGTTACTTTCAGACATTTCAAAGTTTAGCTTTCCAGCTGAGAGGAGAATGTTGAGGTTTCCAAACTCCAAAGAGTTTAGAACTCTTGATTTCAACATACTACCAAAAGTGGTGCATGCTTTCAGATTCCTTACAAGAATGATACTAGTAAAGTGTGAAGGTTTGGTTTGTTTTACAGAGAGCAACTTCCCCCTGCTCTTAAAGAACTGAGGATTTGTCGTTGCGATGATTTGCAGTATTTGTTTGATGAGAGTATGAGCAGTAACACTTGTCTTCTTGAGTACTTGGAGATTAGTTGGTGTCGTTCTCTAATATGGTTATCATCAAGGGGTGATATATGCAATCGGCTTCAACATCTCGAAATTTGGGTGTGTCCAATGCTGAGCAGCTTATTTCTTAACGCCAAGTTTCCCGTAATGCTTAAAAAGCTATATATTTGGGAGTGTGGGGTGTTGTAATGCATAGCCCAAGACTTCCATGAAACCACTCATCTCGAAATTATTTGTATTTTGGATGTTGAAAATATTACTAAATGTTTACCGCAAGGATTAGACAAGTTCAGCCATCTTCAGGAGATCAATTTACAGAGATGTTCAAATTTGGTGGTTTGTTTCGAAGAAATTGAGTTGGCCGCCACATAACTCACAGTTTTCTCAATTGGCAAATGTGGAATGTAACAACGGTCCGTCTGCGGTGGTACTTGACGCTACAAAAAAAATAGTTTTGAGTGGAGTCGCCACCAATCTTTTTTAATTTAAGTGAGATTAGATCACCTGAAAATCTGGTTATTTTAATAAAACATGTTTTTGTCATTGTTATTAAAACAACGAGTTTTGGTCTGCGAAACAGAAAAATAGGTTCAGAAGCCAGTTACATGTGGGAAAGGATGAGCACCCCACAATGCCCAAAATTAGTACATGGTCGATTATTTGGTGTCTTAATGATGAAAATTACGAATTCGAATTTAATTTAAAATTTGTGACCCCTTTAAAATATTTTAAAAGAATATTTCTGGGTATGAAAGAAATTTACACCCCTTATATCCGGGGCATCATTCCCGTTAGATTCCCGAAATGAAAAGAATCTATTTTGAAAATTATAACTTAAAATTTAAAATGGTATTTTGCGATAGAGATTGACGGAAAACGGCACCCCTTGCGTTCGAGGTACATTTTTCACAATAATTCCTAATAAAGAAAATCATTGATTAAAATAATTGAATACAAAATTTATATGGATGTATAACAATAATTAATATAATGATAATAATTATAATAATAATAATAGAAATATTATTAAACTAAAAATAATAAGTAGATAATGATAATAATGATATGTAATATAATAATAATATGTATGATACGTAATAATATAACTATGTACCATATAATAATAATAATAATAATAATAATAATAGTAGGCAACAAGTAAAAATGGGGACTGAAATGTAACAAAATGAAAATTAAAATGGAAAACTACAAGCATACAAAAGTGGACGGATGAATGTTGCAATTTCCCCATCCGCTCGAAAACACGCGGATCCTGGCCTTGGGTCTGGTCTGTGCGCCGGGTTGAGGGTGAAACGACGTAGTTTTGGGCCTTAAGGGCCAGCACCAAAACGACGTCGTTTTTATGAGCCCTTATATAGCTATTTCAGTCCAAAAAAAATCATTTGTGTTGATATCCAAAAAAAATTGAATATCCTCTTAAATGCTCTCTCCCCCTTCTCGGTCTCGGCCGATCGCCGGTCTTCCGCGCAGCCATGGACCGCCAGCCTCCGGCGGTCGAAAAGGTGAAAGGTCGCACCTTTCTGAATCCTCTCGACGCCCCGAAATCAAATCCGACCACGGATTTCTTCAAATCCTCACCCAAATGCCTAAATCTACAAAGCAAGGTATGATTTTCTTTACCTGTTTCCGGTTTGATTTCTCATTTTTTCCCTTTTCTGTATTTTTGATTCGTATATAAAATATATTTTTTTATTTTAAAACTCCGAAAAAGTCCTTTTTTGTACTCGAAACTAAAATCCATTTTTTTTTATTCCGAACCTCTCTCTTTTTTTATTTTCAATCCAAATCCAAAGTCCCCATTACATTGCATGTTGGGTTTTTATAACCCGTTTTTACATAAAAAAAAATTGAGATTTCAGGATAGATATTTGCTTTATCTTCAGATGATGATTTCTTTTTTCTGTCTTTTGCAGATCTGAAGCGGTGAAGCAGGACGGTGAAAGTGGCCAATAGTACCGCGACTGACGGCCACGAGGCATTGAGGAGCACCACGTGCGGGGAGCTGAAAAGGCTAAGAGGCAACGGCCGATAGTGGGTGCTAGGGTATTTTTAGGTTTTATTATATTAGGATTTGATTGGGTAATTGGGTCTGTTGGGTTTTATTGGGCCATTGGTTATAGATTTGGGTAGGGTTATCATATTGGGTAGGGTTTTATATGGATTATTGGTTTGTAGAAAGGGTAATGGGTTTATTTTAATTAATGGGTATTTGGGTTATCTGGGTATTTAATGTAATGGGCTATTGGTTCAAGCCTGGATGAAAATGTACATCTACATGAAAATTTGGGAGCCCTTCCAAAGTGCATCAACTTCACTTCCCTTGGGGAGTTGGTGGTGTGGGATTCCGGAAGAGGGCCTCCTTACCAACCTGACATCACTTGGATTCTCAAGCGCACCCAGAATTTATATCTCACTTGTTGAATGGGGATTCCATGGACTCACCTCTCCTCGACGACTCGAAATTGACGTTGAAGACTGCTCAAATGTGGTGTCCTTTCCTGAAGAAAGGATAGGAATGATGCTGCCTCTTTCGCTCACCCGCATCATTATTTCAAATTTCAGTAATCTGGAATTCATGTGCTCCAAGGGCTTTCAACACCTCACCTCTCTTGAGAGATTTCTTATCGAAGATTGTCCTAAGCTCATATCTCTTCCGGAAAAAGACATGCTTCTCTCGCTTGGGCACCTATATATTAGAAATTGTCCGTTGCTAAAAGAAGGGTGCAGGAGAGTTCAAGGGAGAGAATGGTCCAAGATTTCCCACATACCTCACGTTGAAATTGATAGAGAAAAATTAATCCCGAGGGAACTAGATTGAAAGTAAATCTGCAAAACTTGGTTTTGATTTCTCCACACTCAAACCACAGGTGTGAAACCATTTTAGACATGGACCAATCTCATAGCCTTTTTTATTTATACATATGTCTGATTATCCTCTTGAACAAGATGATAATAGCTTATATGACATTTGCAGGTGTTGAAGAAAGTGTTGTTCTCAAAAGATGGTGAACAAGATCAATATTGATGACAGGGTACGTGTAGGTTATATGGAGAAATTTGTGTTGCATTGGAGCATATTTTTTTATTATGTTTCAAAATTTGAAATGCAGGGGATTTTTTTTCCCAAAGTTCTGCCACTGATATTGATATTCCAGGTACTAGACTCTCTTTAGTCTCCATTTATGATTGGTTGATGCTAGGCTATGCACTTCTGTATCCCACATTCTAAGACAGAAAAATGTTGTTCATTGTGGGCAGGTAATTGCCTGCAAAAGTAGCTTACTTTGGAACATTATATGTATCCGTGGTCGTCCAATGCTGAAAGTTTGGTGAAAACTATATAAAGAATGCTTTCTATTTCTGTCTTTGCAAGTTCTGTCTTGGGTTTGGGTTTAATGGGATGGACTTGTTAATCTGGGTTTCCTGCTGAGTCATTCTATGATGTGAGCTTGTTACTTGTAATCTCCATTTGTTTGATAGTGAATTTCATTTTCTTGTTTAGGTTACTGCGGTCCAATCTCATCCCAAGTCCAGGGACTTTGTTATTGATCTTCAAATAAATAGCTTCGTCTGGCTGAACTCGATCGAATGACAAGCTCATTTGTAGCTTGATTAAGATCGGTTCCGAATTTCCAGTTATATAAATTGGCAGACAAATGCCTGAACTGTACCCTTATAATGATCAATTAACAATTCAATCATTTCAATGAAACAATTTAATCCGGCATACCTAATGTTGAAATTGATAGAAAAAATTAATCCCGAGGGAAGTAGATTGAAAGTAAAGCTGCAAAATTTGGTTTTGATTTCTCCACACTCAGTCTCAAACCACAGGTGTGAAACCATTTTAGACATTGAGCAATTTCATAGCCTTTTTGTTTATGGACATATCTCCGGAACAAGATGATAAATAATAGCTTATGTGACATTTGCAGGTGTTGAAGAAAGTGTTGTTTTCAAGAAAGGCAATCAACATATTCAACTCATCTGCTTCAGACAGAGATTGGTAATTGTGATATGTTGAGGCTATCTGAATCTTCAACGTGAGCTTTCTGTCACTCTTCATGTGAAGTTGCATTGTCCCTGGTTTTGGACTTTGAGTGCTGGGACATAATCGATGCTGATGACAAGGTGCGTATTAGGTTATATGGAGAAATTTTTATTGCGATGGAGCATATTTGGTGACTCCTTTATGTTTAAAATTTTGAAATACAGGGGATTTTTTTCCAAAGCATTGCCACTGCTTCATTAAGGACTGCACATGCTGGCATATTGATATTCCAGGTACTAACCTCTCTTAACTCTCCAATCTCCATTGATGATTGATAGATGCTGGGATATGCACTTCTGTTTTCAACATTTTAAGATTGGGAAAAATGTTCATTGTGGGCAGGTATTTCCCAGGTTGAATAAAGTTTGTGGATCCTTATTGCCTGCAGCAGTAGCTTACTTTGGAACTTTATATGTATCAGTCGCCGTCCTCTGCTAAACAGTGCTGCAAGTTTGGTGAAAACTCAACAGATCTGGTGCAAAGATGAGGAGCCAAACTATAGAAAGGGTGCTTGCTATTTTGGTCTTTGAAGAGTGTTGATTGAAAAATAACCAGACTTGTTTGTAGAAACTTGTATGCAAGTTCTCTCTTAGGTTTGGGTTTAATGGGATGGACTTGTTAATATGTCGTGAGCTTGTTACTTGTAATCTCCATTGTTTGATAGTGAATTTCAATTTCTTGTTTTGCCCGTGGATGTAGGGAATACCCCGAACCACGTATATCCTTGTCTTCTCTTTTTATACTTCTTTTGTTGTTTTGATCATCAATTCATAATATTGTCATTATAAAACTCCACGAATTAACCTTAAAACACCAAAATCTTCCGACCACCCAATGAGGGGGAAATTTTCAAAAGCCATGCATCTAATCAACACTTGCATCAACATCTAATTAGTCTTTAATGCCACAATGATGAAATCAAAATCCTGCAATCATTTGTAGAGCCAACACATGCAACGCTCCCAACACCTTGCATGCTCTACCAAATTTGGTCACCATATTGATCATTTTCTTTAAAAAAAAACCGACTTTATTAAGCTAAACCTTCTAAAGGTTAAAAATTTCCAGCCTTCTTACAATGATTTGCAGTGAAGCTTTTCGGTTCCGGTAAATCTATGTTAAATCTATGTCGACGGAATGTAGTCTTAGACTGACTGTTCTACACCAAGATCACCCCGCCAAACATTGTATCTGGCTGCAAGATAATGCGCTCCTACAGGGCCACGGCTTCCATAAGGGTAGTATTCTGGTATAATCTTTTTCTCTTCAAGCTCCTCCAAAACTGGAGTGAAAAGTGACCAGGCTGCATCGAGCTCATCGCTTCGGATAAATAGCCTCTTCTCACCTTCAATCGCGTCGAGCAAAAGCCTCCCGTACGCATCCGGGATCTCTGTTGAGTATCTACACCCAAAACATCCAAGAAGTTCAGTTTGGAATTTCAACACCGTTAAACAGTAAATAGCAACTAGTACATAAGTCAGTATAACCAACGAAACAGGTAAACAGTTCGTTTACCTGGCAGCATAGTGAAGGTTTAGGTTACTACAGTCCAATCTCATCCCGAGACCAGGGACTTTGTTATTGATCTTCAAATAAATAGCTTCGTCTGGCTGAACTCGAATGACAAGCTCATTTGTAGCTTGATCAAGATCGGTTCCGAATTTCCGGTTATATAAATTGCCAGGCACGTGCCTGAACTGTACCCTTATCTCTGCTCTCGAGGAGAAGAAATCTTAGCAACAAGCATGTATTAAATAATCTGTTGCTAGATACTAGTTAGAACCTATGCAAATCGAGATTTCCTCTACCGATTCTATTTACCTCTTATTGCGTAACGCTTTTCCGGCTTTCATAAGAAAAGGAACCCCGTCCCATCTTGCATTATCTATGAACAAGGCAGCCGCCGCAAATGTCAGGGTCAAGCTATCTTTCGGCACGGTCTTGTCATCTGTGTAGGCGAGTAAGTAACTCCTCCTTTAGTGTAGCTCTTGTACTGGCCTATAACTACATCTTCGGGTCGTAATGGCCTCATTGACTTTAACACCTTAACCTGGCACCCAGCAAGCAGGTTAGTCAAACACATGCATTACGGCAGACACGATCATACTATTACGTCTTTAGATAGTCTGCATAAGGTTACCTTTTCATTTCTAATATCCTCCGCATCTAAACTAACGGGGGTTTCCATAGCAAACAGAGCAAGTATTTGAAGTAGATGATTCTGCATTATGTCTCTAATTATTCCATAATGGTCAAAATACCTAGAAAACCAAAACCAGAAGCAAAAAAGTCAAGCCTTACATCAGTTTAGCTACATAGTAAAAAAAATGAAAAGATGGAAGGTTACCCTCCACGTCCTTCGGTCCCAAAATGTTCAGAAAATATCAATTGTACATTTCTAATATACTGCCTTGACCACAATGGTTCGAAAATAAGATCGGAGAATCGAAGAACAGACAGATTTTCCACAAGCTCCTTTCCTAGATAGTGGTCTATCCTGTAGAAAGGAAATCAATCGGATCAGATTGCAGTTCAAATTCTCTGCCTAACAATCACAAATAAAGGCAGGAAAATTCTACCTGAATATTTGATCCTCATTTAGGTACTGTTTTAGCGCTTTTGTGAGTGCAGCAGAAGATTCTGAATCTCGACCAAATGGCTTCTCGACAATGACCCTCGTCCAACCATTACCAGATGAAGCTGACATGATGCTTGCACATTTTACGGCGTTGATAAAAATATTTGGAGGGATAGATAAATAGAAGAGGCGATTAGAAACCCTCCCACCCTGAAACAGTTTCATGACATCAAGCACAACTTAATCTTCACATTACGAAACGAACAGTTAAAATAATTCTATTCACCAAAACAAAATCGAATGATAGGGCACGAGCAGAATCCCCTATGGTACTAGATATTGAAGAACACTTGCACGTAAAATACAATTGCAAGTCCATATCTAGAATACGTTGCTATATAAGCATTATATAACAATTCTCCAGTCATCAATTCTGAGAAAGACTACTCGACTATGAATACTGCATATGTACAAGTACTGTGGTTATTTAATTAAACAAATGCGAGAACATTTCAAATTATCACATTAACAAAATAAACTTAAACTTGAGAAAGTGTTGAACTACTTTGGCACAAATTCTACTCATCTGTAAAAAATGGAGAATCGAGTGAATATTGTGCAGTGTGCACAATGCATAACAAAAGCAGTTGAACTTGAAACTCGAGACCATCAATACCCCACGAATACATTCCATTATACAGAGATCATAAACAGCAAGTCAGTATTCACTCACAATTCCAGTTAACCAGATCAAAAACGCATTACCTCATGCTCCTTGAGCTTCTTGTCCAGCTGTGCAAAATTTTCCTCAGAATCATACTGACCAGAGTGGTAGAAACATCTTTTAAGGAATTTGTCCATCTTTTAGCCGCAGTTCTCCCTGGATTTACATATCACACTCATTTACAAGTTAAATAACCAATTAAAAGACACAATCAAATCCGCATTCGGATGCCTAAGAACTTCAAGTTACAAAGAAAGATAGAAAATAACTCACCTTTTATCAATCCTACAAGTAAGGGTCTTGCTCACCATATTCCTTAGTTCTGCATCAGTCATCTTACTCCTTGCATAACCATAGATGGTAAAGTGCTGCAACAAAATTAACCCACATTTTTTCAAGCATAAAGTAAGTTAACATCGTTTGTCTGATGAAAGTTTCAAGCAATTCTGTCTGAAGACGATATTAAAGTGACACTTAGGTAGGGGGGAATCTAAACCTTAGGAAGACAGCCTTCATGATAAAGTGCAAAAAGCGCAGGGAATATTTTCTTTTTTGCAAGATCCCCAGAAGCTCCGACCACCGTGATACTGACAGTCGACTCGTTTTCATTGATATCAAAACCAGCTTTTTCATCCCATTCCTTTGAAGATGTAACTGACATCAAGTCTCTTTCCAATTTCTCGATATTGGCTTCTTTTCCCACCGGCGACACTTTTGTTGTCACTACACCTATGCATAGAAACAATATCAATATTCTTATATTTCTTATGGTTATGCTTGCAACATGTAACATTAATCTAAATGTCCAATTGAGATGCATAAACAGCGAAAATGAACAACACTCGTTTCCGCTTCTTGTGTGTGTGATTTAAGCTTAAAAGGGAAGTTAATGATTTTGCAAATGTAAGAAAAAAAAAAACCAAATAAGAGGTTAAGCTAATTGATAAACAAGTTAAGGCTTTTCCTCAGTTCCAAACAAAGAAATACAGATTTCCCAGACTTTTGCATGCATTCGAAACAAGGAAAAAAAGCTAACAAATTGAAAATCTGCAATATTATATATATATATATATATATATATATATTTGGATTCGAGCTAATTGATAGTAAAGTCAAGGCTTTCCAAAAAAAAAACAGATTTCCCAGAACTTTGCATCATTCAAAACAAGGGAAAAATACTAACAAATTGAAAATCCATCAAAACTAAAAGAACCCAGATATTAGAATTTAATATAAATTAATAAACTAACCATCTTGCATGAGGACACCATTTTGATGGGAATTTCCTGGGGATTGAACAAAGACCTTAGCTTTAGCTCGAACAGAAAATCTCGGAGAAGCAGAGAGAACAAAGCTTTGTTTTTTGCCTCCATTTATTGAAAATATGAAAATGAATATGAAGGAGGGCAATGCATTGAAGAAAAGGCTGCCATCTCTATATATAAAAAAAAAACTTTTTTTTTGTATAACCTCTGAATTTGTTCTAATTTTGTTTCTGAGTAAAGAAAAACAAAATTAAACTGAAAAATAATTAGAGTTTATGTTAAAAGCTTAGCCAACTTCGGAAACACCAAGAGGTAATAAAACACTTTGAGATCTCCGAAAGGGTACTTTGTCTTTTGCCTACGGATTCTCATATATGTGAAAAGAGAAGACAAATAGGTATTGTTTTCTTCTACTTTTGGTGGTTGTTGGGTTAATTACAATCTGTTTATTCTAAATAAACCACTATATTAGGTCTAATTTTGAAGTTATTTTCTTTATTTTAATTTATCAAAATTTGATCCTCGTATTTTTTTTTCTAGAACTGAAAAATTAGCCCATTTCTTAGTATATAAATGAAATTGAACTATCGATTTTTGTTAAATTATTGTAGGTAAAGTACAAACTGTCACTATATCATGTTGAACGAAAACTTTTGAAAATTATAAAATGATCAATAAATTTTTTATTTGATTTGAGTTTGTCATTCAATTTTTTAAGTGGTACAAAATGGTCATTCAAACTTATTATATTGTTAATAAATAACCTTAAGCTGTCCAAAAATTATCACTAGTAAAGACCATTTTGTAATCGAATCAAAAATTTAATAACCATTCTATAATCTTTAAAAATTTGGTGGTTAAAAAGGTCATTTAAACATAGTTTGTTGATCATTCATGTACTTTATCCATTTAGTATATATAAATTGTTGGCATTAATATATTAATTTTTGTAAAGTGGAAGGATAAAATTCCTAATTAGACTAATTATTTTAACATGCTAATAACATTGGTAGGCTGGATTATTCAATGGGCCAAGTCCACATTTTATTTCTTTTGGGCTGATAAATATTCCCCATGGGCTTTGACTGTTACTTTGTAATTTATAAACGAAGAGTCTATTTGGATCTATACAATAAAAAGTTATTTTTATTTTTTAGAAAATAGAAAATGTTGAAAAAAAGTGATCGGTTATAAAATTAGAAAATAGTTTTAGAAAATAAAAAATAAGTAAAAATTTGAAAATATAAAAAAATACTGCCACTGTTTTCATTAAAACTGTCCAGAAAAGTGGAAAAGATGAAAATATTTTTTTAATTTTAACTTTATTTAATTTGGGTATGAATTCTTCTAATGACATATTTTAAAATTCTTGTTTACTTAATCATGTTTTTTATTATTATAATAACATTTTTCTAATAGTTATATTTTAATTATTTAATATTTATTTGTTCAATTTTATTCTGAAAAGCTAATATTTAAAAAAATATATTTTTGTAAACAAAATTTATCTATATTAATCAAACATGTTTTCTAATGTTTTAAAAACTAAAAATGAAAATAGATTTTTTTAATAGTCTAAACTCTAAAGGTGATTACAAGGTAATATTTGTTCATATATATTCTTAACCATTTGACAACGAACATACTCCTTGTAGACAAAGCAATTTGAACTTGTGTCTCCTAAGATGAACATTATCTGCTTTTCCATTGGAACATTTATTGTATTCAAAATAAAAATAGAAATTAAAAAGGAAATATATTCTAAAACGAAACAGACCTAACTTTTTTTTATTTTCTGAATTTAAGATTTACCTAATTTATTCTATCACTTTTAATAATTGGTATTTAATGATTTTGGATAAAATGAATCCCTTTATATTTTTAAATTACAACTTTTTAGGGGACAAAAGTAGAGTGAAGATCATAGTTCGAAGATAAAATTAAAATATTTAAAAGTTTGAGGGTCTATTTAAAATGAGCCAGTTTGAGGATGGGATTGACAGATTTAAAAGTTTGGAAACCAATTTAAAATGAGTGTCATAATTTGGAATGTATTGTGGAATTAACCCTATAATTATTTAAATTTGTCGTGACTTGAAATATGAAGCTCAATTTTTATTCAAATTTGTTTTTGTTTACAAACAATTAATCTAAGGGAAATTATTTGATGTTCTGTCAGCTTAAACTTTAACTTATTGAAGGAACTTTGTTTTAGGGTTTAAAGATTTTAATTTTAAGGTTTATGATTATAATTTAGTGTTTAAAGTTAATAGATCAGGATTTAAGATTTAGAATTTTTAAGATTATAAATTTAGATTTTAAACTTCAAATAGACATGCTTATGTAAAGAAAGTTTACACTAATAATATATAAAATATAACCCTTAATTCAAACTTTTTTTGTATAAACACCGGTATCTGATTTATTTGTCGACTAATCCGCACCAAATTTTGCATAGGCTCATTATAGGACAATCCTTTTAACCTAATTTTTTTTTTTCATTTACAATGCTAAAATTTAAATCTTTATTCTTATTTAAGAGATTTAGCACCTCATTCAATTAGACCTACCTATTCTCGGTAATTCAAACCCTTTTTTAAGTATGTGGAACATACTTAAATCATGTTTGTATTCATTCTTTGCCAAAGCCTACTTAGAATTGGGTCCATTTGGACAGTTACTTTGCCGGCCACATGCATTCTCTTAGTAGCTAAGGAAGAAATTCCAACCAATCAATTGTCAATAGTCACACAGGAAAACAAAAACAAGTGAAAAACTCACATATTCTAAAGCCATGCATCGCGTGTAACCCCTTGACCCGGTCTAGCCGCCAGACCAAATCGAGGAAGCTACATTAGGTTTGTCGCAGCAAACCGAAGAGATTCAACAAAACTCGCTCTATTTTTTTCTTTATCTTGTCTAGATGCCAATTATTAGTCCTACGTGTACATGCATCACTCAGGTATAACCCCACCTCAATCGGGCATCATTTTGACATCCAGTTGTTCATATTTACAATTTAGGGACCCAATTGCAAATACAGGAAATTTGCAGGATTTAAGCCACTTTTAATATACCAATCTTTAATTAGTTAGGTTCTGATCATTCATCTAAAATTTCATCTCAAGCTCATACAATCGCATGGACAAGATTCAAGGACTAGAATGCAAAGAAAGCAAAATTGCCAAGCCAACATTACAGAAAACGACCTCGGCTATCGGTACGGGTGTCACCGTATCGATACGCGTAAATGCCCGTACCGATACACCACGGCAGATATCGATACGCCATAACGAACTTACCTAACTTTTAAATCTTTTTAATATACGTAGTGGTACGCTTACATGGGTATCGGTACACGGGTTTGGATTGAAAAAGTGAAATTCCAGAGGCTAGAACGTGTACCAATACACCATTACCCATATCGGTACGCCAGGCCAAAAATCACCTAGGCGTACCGGTACTCCCTTACGCGTACCGATCCCTCAGGCCAGAAAATGCCTAGCCATACCGATACGGTCCCCCGTGTATCGGTACGCCTGGACCTGTAATGCCACAATTTGCTGGTTTTTCATCTCAAAAATATTCTCAAACCACTTCAACATGCTTATAACACCATACCAACATGCTTATAACATCATACCAACATGACATGCGTATCACAAGCCAACTAGCAACTTCATTCTTACAGCACAACAAGTATCAAGCATCAAAAGGGAATCTATAGGCATGCCTTCTAATGTCCATTCAAGCAATATGTCAAAAAGGTAAATCAGCATCAAAACAAACTTTAAAGGCCATTTACAACCCAAGAGCAACTAAAGAAATATGCTCAAACAGGGAGTTCCACAAAACATCTCCCAAAACATAATAGGCACCCCATTGCCCTTATTCATTATAGTCTAAACCAAGACATACTTTGGAAACAAGTCGTGCCAAGATCCCCTTGCTTCTTGCTGCCTTCCAAGACCACAATTATCTGCATTGATGGACAACAAGAGCGTAAGCACACAAGGCTTTGTGAGGAATGCTCAAAACAACCACCATCAATGCATTTAAAACCATTTATTTAACATCATCCTTTAAAAACATCATCATCACCATGCCCCTTTTGAAAACATGCACTTTATATCATTAAAACCAGCATAATAAACCATAATTTACATGTATCATTAATCAACAACAAATCCCATTGCTAACCCTCCACTTAAGCCTTCTCATGCATTACTACCAAATGCAAAGCTTAATGAGAAACATGTATAAATCACATTATACAACATAAGACATTTCAATGATACATTAACAATTATATTGGCTTTCAAGTGATCAATAGCAAGTCCATTAACAAAAGAGTTCATCGGATACACGGATTCAACAAGTGTTAACCCAACATTTTAAGCCATCTCATCCGGAATAGCGATACAATTACAATCGCGGTACAATAACAACCGGGTACACTTTCAACCCACATGGAAAACCCATCTCTCTCATCGGTTAGATGCTTAACCCCACTAACGGGAGTATTCGGTACCGTTAAACCCCTCTACCGTTAGGGTACTTGGATGGAGTATTCGGTACACAATATAAACCCCTCAACATCCAAGGCGACTTATTTTACAGTGCACTCAATCCTATGGCAGGCCAACTATATCCGATAACAATTTTAAAACCACATCACTTGCCAATATAATTAACCATTTCAACATTTACCTCACTGTTTTTAACAAGCATTAAACCATACCATTTATCCAAAGCAACAACCATGCTTTAAAACACAAGTATAAACCATACTTACAAGGATCACTTACCATGTGCATCCTTCAGCAAAACATGCTTAAAACCAGTATCTCAAGTACTTCAAAACATGCTTAAACAGTAGGTAACATGTAAATTAAAACAAGTGCATAAAACCATTTCAAACTAGCACGACCAAGAGAGTAAAACCACTTTACTTACTTCTGAGTCTAGGTAAGCGTTTCAAACTCTACCTTAACTCCCAAAACTCTGTTCCAAAACATCTAAACGCTTTAAACCACATTTTCACTCACCGATACGCAAAACCTGGATTTGCTGACGCGAAAACAAGCGTCTGAAGCCTCCAAAACTTCCCCGATTACTTCCGGATCCATCTCCCATATTTTAACCACATTACAATAGAGGATTAATGCATCTCCATGCATTTAAAACACTACAACAACAAATCCTCACGGATTCACACATTCACCTCATAATTACCCAATCACAACAACCGAAAACACCATCTAATCCTTTCCAAACACAACCCAGCCACAACCTATCAATCTAACATCACTTTTATCTTCAAATAACATATAAAAACAGAATCAAAACAACCTAACACCACCAGCAACCAAACAGCCACCACAACACCACAAAAACACAATTCTAACAACCTAAACAATTAGAGATTCAAGAGTTTCGGGATTCCATTGTTAAAAACGACTTATCAACATTATTATACATCCATAATATGTTTAAAATCAATCTAAATCACTGGAAAACAGATCCAATTCGGATCTTTTGCTATTTCATCAATTTTACCCAATTAAATCAATTAATTCAATATAAAAACACAAAATCAGATTATAAACCATAAATCAAGGATCAAATACTTGGGAATATCAATGAAGAACCATTCAATAGAGGAGATCACGGACCTTACCCCTATTGTGTGATTTTCCTCAATTGGCTTGTTTAAAGCTAGGAAAACACAAGATTTCAATGAGGTTTTGTAAATCAAAGTCAAATAATCAATTGTAGATCAAGAATCTAAGTAAAAAGGATCCCTCACCTCTGGTTTTTGATGAAAACTTGGGTGTTTGGCAGAAAAGAAGTGGAGAGAAAAGTTGAGAGAAAAGTTACGTCAATTTTCATTATAACCAAATAACTAACTTTAATATCTAAAATCCCTTTTAATTAACTTTTAAAACAAATGTTAAAATGATTTAATTGAAGGGAGAAATCACCAGCAAAAACATGGTAAATTAGCTCCTTAAGGATTCTAAGAATTTGACCCTTTTCATTTTAGTCACTTTAAAAACAGTTTTCAAACATTGCATTTTGGTCACTAGCCAAAATGTCATACCTCTAAATCTCATTTTCTAAAATTGATTCCACCAATATTAATCATATATTAAAACATGATTTTTAACCATTTTCCATATTTTTATCTCACCGAAAAAATACACGATCCCGAATCCAACTCGAATCTCTAACCCGGTCCACCGGACCGTCTAACAAACCTAAAAACCGCTAGGCCCAAAACCGGGGCGTTACATCGCGTGCAGTATTTTCTGAACCAATACCACCTTCCATAAAGCAATCATATTCCACACCAAATGAATCAACTTTACTTACTATCGACGGATTAGTCTAAGTGATAACCAGTTTGATATTACTTAAGTTGGTTCTGAGTTATGGATCTTGTGTATGCAGAAAATCTCTGTCGAAAGGCTCACTCACCAAAATCAGTGCGCGGCGCAAGCCGGTCCAAATTAGCCAGGGAAAGACCTAAAAAACTAAAAGGGCCAACCAAAAAATAAACTTTACTTATTAGTAAGATGTGGTTAATTTAGCCCTACGTTCTTGTAATAAGGGACAAAAATTCTCTGCCCCAACATTAAGAAATTAAGTTCTAAGCTCTAACCTTAAATTTTAAATCTTAAACTCTAAACCCTAAAAATATACCCTACCCTAAATTCCATAAACTCTAATCCTAAACCCAACTTTAAACCGTAACCTTAAACTCTAAACCTAAATTTTTAGTGTGGGGGCATAAATAGGATACTAAAAAGCGTAGTTGATTTCTATTCTATAATAAGTAAACAAAATACGAAAAAAATATAATAACAAATCAATAAACAAATATTCCAAAATTCATACAACAGCTTTTTCAGTTTTTTTTAAATTGATTCATAACAATACTCATTACTTTGGATTATATACTATGGATTGAATTAGTTTATAATACCAATTATGAATTCATCGGATTTAACCAATCAATCCATTCTAATTATGATTTAAATTTTGACATCTAAAACATACACAAGATGTTTTGTATTCTCTTTAGCTTTCCGTCACCTTGTTTGAAACTTCCTTGACGACCTCTAAAAGGCATGCGTACGTTAAAATACTGTACTTCATTACTTTCTTTCAACAAAGTGCCTAAAATAATTTAATAATATAATGTCACCCTACTCTAAACACCACCAAAAACAGTAATCAAACAAAGCTAAAGGTGACGACGTCTTGTGTTTGCAAGGAGATATTTGTGTATATTATATTATGGGTAATAATTCCACTTTATTTACACAAGCGTCTTAGTTTTAGAGTTTAAGGATTTCGTTTAGGGGTTTAAGTATAGTAGTTTTAAATTTATGAGCAATTGATAGAATTTTAGGTTTAGGGGTTTAAGTATAAGTTAAAACCTAAATCAATAATCATATTATCTTAAAATCTAAACCCTAACCCTAACACTAAACCCTAAATTCTAAATCCATATACTAGAACCCCTAAACTCTAAAATTAAAAGGCATGTGGAAATAAAAAGTTTTCACCGCATGTGTATGATAATCATTATATTATATATAAGAATATAAGATCGATTAAGTCATGTGAGTGGTTAAAAGTTAACTAGTGAAAATAAATTCATGTGAGTAGTTAAAACTTAACTAGTGAAAAAAAATTATTACCAACTTGTGTATTGAAACGCGAAAAAAATAGCAATCGAACCAAACATAGAGCTAAAATAATATTATATAGAGTAATTTTTGGAAAAAAAAACTTTGATACACAGGCTGTGTAAGCTTTAGTTTACACGTGCCTTGTAGTTTTAGGGGTTAGGGTTGTAGTTTAGGATTTAAGGTTTAGGGGTTTAGGTTGTAGAGTTTAAAATTTAAGGTTAGTGTTTAGAATTTATGGTTTAGGGTGTGGGGTTTAGTTTTTTAGGGTTAGGGTTAAGAATTTAGGATTTGGATAGTGTAAATACACAGGCTTGTGCAAAATTAATTTTATACAACAGCATGTGTACCAAAGTTTTGCCTGTAATTTTTTTGTATATTTACTTTTTAAAAAATTAAAATTTAAATATATATCTTTAAAACATAAACTCTACCTTATAAACTAAACCAAAAAATCTTAAATCGTGAAATAAAAAAGTGTGTAATTAAAGACTTTACGGAATAATATCGAATAAATTAAACTTTTTAACTAATCAAAAAGCTTGATGACAATTGACAACAACTGTAACACAATTAATCATGCAAA